>JASANE010019272.1:0-55326 GCA_030248225.1 Trileptium ribeirensis
TTGCTGATTAGGTTTAGACTGGGTCGAATCTTTTAGAGGCTCAAAGCTTAGGTTAGGGTATCCGGAAAACCGGCACCGGCAAACGCAGGTGAGGAAGCACCAATAACTGTGCACCCAAATCTGTGGGGAGTCAGCCAGCGCAGCGGGCTTAGTCTAGGCAAGGCTTAGGCTTAGTCTAAGGAGAGGCTTAGGCTTAGTCTAAAGGTTTAGGCTTAGGCTTAGGCTTGAAGTCTTAGGCTTAGGCTTAGTTGAAGGCTTAGGCTTAGGCTTAGCTCAAGGCTTAGGCTTAGGCTTAGTCTAAGGCTTAGGCTTAGGCTTAGTCTAAGGCTTAGGCTTAGGCTTAGTCTAGGCTTGGGCTTAGGCTTAGTCTAAGGCTTAGGCTTAGGCTTAGTCTAAGGCTTAGGCTTAGTCTAAAGGCTTAGACTTAGTCTAAGGCTTAGGCTTAGTCTAAGGCTAAGGCTTAGTCTAAGGCTTAGGCTTAGTCTTGAAAGCTTAGGCTTATTAGGCTTAATGTAGAACTCGTATAGAAATTGAATTACATTGATGAACTTCTAGACGTGATACATGTTTCCGATTTGGGCCAATGAGTGCACCGACAATATTTTCAGCGAATTGTCGTCGCCATCGAAATTCAATAAGGGTTTGCTGCAAGCTATGAGGAACACTTGGCGTCGCCAACCGAAGGTTTTAATTTCTATATAGACGATCAATGTTTTTGCTAACATTATTTTAAAGCTAACGTGGTGCTTCGGGGTGTCGCAAGCTCTTCAAAAGTGGACAGAGACTCGGAAATATGTGGAGTTCACCAATTTATTTTTTCACGTTTGTCTGTATATCAAATCGTGGAGTTGTGGATTGGTAACTCCCCCTTGTGATGCCTATGTCATGGTTTGATGTTGTTTCTAATGTATAAACCCAATGGTAACAATTTTGGACTAACTGCAGTATTTCTTATTCGAAGCAGTATTCGCTCGCAATCCTTTAGCGATTCCTAGGTTAACGAATACCATTGTTGCCTACAATTTAGGTAAACATTTGAATATGCATTTTTCTTTGCGCTCAGGAGCTAGAGGGAATCAAACCGTCATATTGGCAGACACTCGTGATCATTTTCGGCTACATCAACAACTTGCCGTCAAACTTCATTCGCTTGCAAACAGGGGTGCCACAGATACCATTACGAACTGGTACTACTACTGTAGGCATGCCGCTGTGGCTTACGACTGTTATAATTGGCAAAACAGCATGTTGGGCGGCCCCGGTATCGACGTAGACTAGTCGAAGTTTTTTCGACAAAAATACAACCGCGGCATGCCACGTCGTCAGCATCGTTGGGTGGTGGGCATGATTGAACGACAAACGGGCAAGTGTCTACTTTTCCACGTCCCCAATCGCACCATCAACACAATCATGACTCTAATATTTCAACATATCCGACCGGGAACCCGCATCATCACCGACAGCTTCCAGACATACATCCAAGGACTGCGCCGCCCGACTAACCTCCAGCAATAGACTTCAATGCCACGGTCAACCACCATAACCGCCAATTCCTTAATCCCGACAATCCCGACGCCCATACGCAAAACATTGATGGTCTCTGGGGAAATTTGAAAACCTTCATTCGGCGACGCCAAGTGTTCCTCATAGCCTATTCCAGCAAACCCTTATTGAATTTCAATGGCGACGACAATTCGCTGAAAATATTGTCGGTGCACTCATTGCCCAAATCGGAAACATGTATCGCGTCTAGAAGTTAGTTCCAATGTCTGTAATACGATTTCTTATAGAGTTCTACATTAAGCCTAATAAGCCTAAGCTTTAGACTAAGCCTAAGCCTTAGACTAAGCCTTAGCCTTAGACTAAGCCTAAGCCTTAGACTAAGCCTAAGCCTTAGACTAAGCCTAAGCCTTAGACTAAGCCTAAGCCTAAGCCTTAGACTAAGCCTAAGCCTAAGCCTTAGACTAAGCCTAAGCCTAAGCCTTAGACTAAGCCTAAGCCTAAGCCTTAGACTAAGCCTAAGCCTAAGCCTTAGACTAAGCCTAAGCCTAAGCCTTAGACTAAGCCTAAGCCTAAGCCTTAGACTAAGCCTAAGCCTAAACCTTAGACTAAGCCTAAGCCTATACCTTAGACTAAGCCTAAGCCTTGCCTAGACTAAGCCCGCTGCGCTGGCTAACTACCACAGATTTGGGTGCACAGTACTGGTGCTTCCTCGCCTGCGTTTGCCGGTGCAGTATTTCCGGATACCCTAACCTAAGCTTCAAGCCTACCCTAAAACTGAGCCCAGTCTAAACCTAATTTCCAAACGTCAAAATATCCATGCATCGCCGGCTAGCCCATTGCATTTTTTATACCATATCCAAATTTGAGCTCAATCGGTCAATCAAATCCAAAGTTATGTCCAAAAAGGTCAAAAAACCAAAATCCATATTTCTAAAAAAATCCGACCCCTGAAATTGGGCCCCTCTCCTGAACCCCCTTCAAGTGCTAAAGCCCTGAAACCTTTTCCAATGGAGAGAGCAAAAAAACTAGTCCATGGGGGATTAGGGGTGACGATATTATCCGGAGCTTTAGAAAAAAATTTGCAAAAAAGCCTCTATGCCCCAAAAAATCCAAATAAGAACAATAATTTAGCATCATCACTAGGTTATGCTTGAAATGGGGCGACCCTGATCTCGAAGAGATCTTTTTTGGGGGTACTTAAATACTGAAAATATGGTGGGCACCTTCTCTGATTTTTCCCCCTCAGCCCAATCTGGGCCAAATTATATGTATAGTGAATAATTAGAGAAACGTTAAAATATCTATCGAGTTTTATAACATTCTGGGCTATTAATACAAATTATATCAGTGCCTGTCTATAGCTCCCCCACTTATAAAATCGTTCCGCAGCCCCTGCCGTTGGATGAACATTGAATTTCATATTAAATATGGAATTCGGGTTGCGTTGTACCGCCCGACCCGGCCCGACAACCGTTTCAGCCCTACCCGACGTGATTTTATTTCTTTTCTAGATCATATATATTTTATATATTCTCCAAAATCATGGTTCAATAGCAGTGTAAATAGATTGTTTTATCACCCCGCTTATTTTTCTGCTGGTAGTAATGAAACTTGATGTTACTAATACCGCAAACATGGGCGGCGATTTGGGCGGGGTGAGGGGGTTGCACCCCCCAGAAATCAAGATCCGGGCATAAGAACTAAAGAAAAATTATGCTCACCTCTCCATTATTTTTTAGGGATCATCGCTCCTGAGCGCAAAAATAATTTTTGTAAACATAATAATGCGGAATATATACGACTTTGTCAATATGTTATTACGATTATCGGTTTAGTAGTTTTATTGAATTGATTCAGGTTGAATTTGACAAACTTGCAGAACCTACAGTGCCTTTTAAACGCTACAACACATAGATACTTAGAAAGTAGCTACATAAATGGGCAGCGGTCAAGTGACCCTGTAAGTTTCGCATAGCGAAGCATCTAATTACCGCTGGGTTTACCCTAGGTAACACCAAACTTTAATTCGTTGTTTCGCCGGATTTTAAAGAAGTAATATTAGTTGATCATCCCTGTACAGAAAATAATTAAACATAAGCCAAGAATGTAGGTTTTCAGTAAACTTCATTATTGACTATTTTTGGGTTATCGGGCACTCCCCCCGCCATGTCGAAAATGTTCGCGTTATACCCCAACTAGAAATGAACGACATGGAATACAGATAATTGTGTAAAACCGCACCCTACTTCGGCAGATGGGTAAGTAGGTAGGTAACAAGGTATGGCCAAAAGAACAAAAGTAAACGTAGTGCGTGTACACAAATATAATATTTTGTATATTAGATAACTATAAAAATATCTACACATGCATACATACATGGCTAGATTTGTACATTTTATTTTATTGTGCTTTAGCTGGTAAGGTCTGCCAACCATCTGTAATCCGTTGTGCTGAGAATTCCAAGCTTCGCAAACAGCACTGCGCTTCTGAGTTTGAGTATCATATTTTCCTGTCGTGTTGCCCAACCCAATTTGACCCGAACCGACCCGCGGATGCGCACCTCAACCCGACCCGACCCGCACTGGTCCGACCGGAATTTCATCTTTATTTCATATTACCACAATATTATTTCTTAAGAAATAATACCAGTTGCTCAAAACTCCAATGGTGGAAAAATTATACACGTTTTGAACCGGATAAAGTAGGCGATAGGAGCACAAAAGGCTCAACCCTGGCAGTGCAATTCTATATTGTTAGGTGTGAAACAATGAAATTGGAGCTTCAACTTCTGCAGTGCTGCAGAATAAATGTCGTTCATTTTGGTAAACAACCAAATTTGAGTCCTCCTCGAAATTAGTCCACCATCCCACCCGCCCAAGCTTAGTTGCTCTGGCTATGGACCTAGTGTAAATTCGCCGTACTTCATAAAATTCGATCGCGTTCGATAAGGTAAAGTGCCAAAAATCAGTTTGTAACCTGGATGTTATGCCTTGAAAAAGCCACTTTTCAGTAACAAAAATATCAAATATACAACTGCAGCACTGTCTTATGCGCCCAAGATCGCAAAGCGGCAGCTCCGTCTTGAGATAGTGTATATTTCTAGCGATAGAAACCAAACAGAAAAATTAGCCATCGTCTACTACTACCACCACCAGTACTACTAATTATTAAAACGATCGAATTTCGATTCACACTTTTCTAACAAATTGGTTATTTCATAAAAAAAGTTAAAATGTACTAAGTAAAATAAAAAATTTGTAAAGTGTTTTGTCAAAGTTCAATCATTAAAGTCAAAATAATATGAATGGAAAAAAAATAAAATAATAGTATCCCTTTGACAATAACGTACTTTGGTGTGCGAGTTGCAATCTCGTGACGGCTAAAATGACAATTATTCTTCAGCATTCACAACATCTAAACACTACTGTCTTCTAATTACAATTTTGCAAATGCATGGAACGAAACGATACAAGGTACTACCACGTTGCAAATGCATGGAACGAAACGATACAAGGTACCACAATTGTTGCAAATGCATGGAACGAAACGATACACGGTACTACAATTGTTGAAAATGCGTGGAACGAAACAATACAAGGTACCACAATTGTTGCAACTTTAAAACGAAACTATGCAAGGTACCGCAATTGTTGCAAATGCATGGAACGAAACGATAAAAGGTACTACAATTGTTGAAAATGCATGGAACGAAACGATACAAGGTACCGCAATTTTGCAACTGCATAGAACGAAACCATGCAAGGTACCATAATTGCTGCAAATACATGGAACGAAACGTTACAAGGTACCACAATTGTTGCAACTTTAGAACGAAACCATGCAAGGTACCGCAATTGTTGCAAATGCATGGAACGAAACGATAAAAGGTACTACAATTGTTGAAAAGGCATGGAACGAAACGATACAAGGTACCGCAATTGTTGGAACTGCATAGAACGAAACCATGCAAGGTACCACAATTGTTGCAAATGCATGGAACGAAACGTTACAAGGTACCACAATTGTTGAAAATGCGTGGAACGAAACGATACAAGGTACCACAACTGTTGCAAATGCATGGAACGAAACGATACAAGGTACCACCATTGTTGCAAATGCATGGAACGAAACCATGCAAGGTACTACAGTTGTTGCAAATGCATGGAACGAAACGATACAAGGTACCACAATTGTTGCAAATGCATGGTACGAAACCATGCAAGCTACTACAATTGTTGACATGCATGGAACGAAACGATACAAGGCACTACATTTGTTGCAAATGCATGGAACGAAACGATACAAGGTACCAGAATTGTTGCAAATGCACGGAACGAAACGATACAAGGTACCACAATTGTTGCAAATGCATAGAACGAAACGATACAACGTACCACAATTGTTGCAAATGCATGGAACGAAACCATGCAAAGGTACTACAACTGTTGCAAATGCATGGAACGAAACGATACAAGGTACCACAATTGTTGCAAATGCATGGAACGAAACGATACAATGAACTACAACTGTTGAAGATGCATGGAACGAAACGATACAAGGCATCACAATTGTTGCAATTGCATAGAACGAAACGATACAAGGTACCAAAATTGTTGCAAATGCATGGAACGAAACGATGCAAGGTACTACAATTGTATTTATAACAGCGCAAATAGAACATCGTATCAAAATCAAATTAAGTGTAAAGTTTTTCCGCTGCTCAAAGTTGTTACAACAAGGTCCACAGTGTAAGTCGCTAAAAGTGCTTGTAATTTTTTTACCTTCTGGATGTATTTCAGTCATTTTTAGACAATTATGACATCCTCACAATCAATCTAACTGTATTCGTATATTTAGCTTGCACTTTTGCTTCCCTTTGCATGAACACGTTATGCTATAACTCAGAGGAGCATAAGCACGCATATAGAGTACGGATCAACCCTACATTTGGAGATCGTTTGATGTATAAAATGTTGCTTTGCATGAAAAAAATATAATTCCGCCGTAAAGAATTATGGCCGCCGTTAGTTTATCAAATAACGCTACGGCTTGAATTTTCTGATTAACTTCATTTTCGAGATTCTAAGGTGGCGCAACCCATATTTAATCATAGCCTCTTATTACGTAGCTTCGTCCAGAAACAGGGCCTTCAGAGAGTGAAGTATAACAGACTGCACTAAATAAAACATACTTTTAAATGTCATGCCATAACATACAAATTCAATAGTTCCTTTCCGCGAGCGATAGTATTTCAACAAATGACTTCATTGAGTGGTTCATGTCTAATAATATTAGACGATTTACGCTTTGTCATATGAGTCTTGTTTCTTTCGAGCCTAATCTCAATATAAAATCTACATAGTTAGTTTACGTGTATCGCTGAGAAAATGATAATGATAGCATTGGTATTTTTGTCTGAGAGGCGACAATTCACAAACTTCCTTCAACTTAATTTTGGGTAGCTAAAACCACCAAAATTTTGCCGAATTTTCAGGAACAAAATTTCCCGCGGTTTCCAAAAATCAAGTAAATGTAAGAAAGCCTGTAACTTTTTAGAGACAAGTAACGAGCTTTCGGCTTATGCAGAGACGCTTAAAATTACACAGTTGTTACACAGTTAAGCATACAGTTGTTTTCTACGTGATTTTTATTAATGCTATTCTGTGATTTATAAAGCTAATATGAAAACAAATAGTGAGGGCTAAAAATTCCTTTAAAACTGAATCATTTAGTTGGATTACATGCCCTACATAACATAGCTTGTTCCTGATCTGAGCTGATTTCTGTGGCCCATGTGAACTTTAGGGGCCGGACGTTATAACGTTAGAAAAAATAACAGCTTAGAGCGGGGGGTTCGGGGGCGGTAGCCCCCGACTTAGGCTTATGGCTAAGACTAAGGCTTAGGTTTACTATATCGAGAACAGCACGGCATGCATTATACTTCTGTCCTTAAAGTTCACATGGGCCATTTCTGTCACTTCAGGAGGTAGCCAACCGTGAACGTGAATCCAGTCAAACAGTTCCACTTGTATATTATTATACAGCTTCACAAATAGCACCTTCTTTGAGCTGACCTGTCAAAGCAAAATTTTGATATCGAAACTTTTGCAGAATTTACACTGAAAACTAGCTCGACTTTTGGTAAAAAGAACACGTGTTGTCATTTTATTTCAACTTTGCAGTAATCCAGGAAATTTCTTTTCGCAATACGTATAATTGTATTTTACATAAGTTATATTTGCATTTTGGATATTTTCCCAAACTGTACTACTATTGAGATAGATTATTTTCGTAAGATTGTGGGAGCTCTCTGTAGATTTCTGTAGATTTTGAGGCAAGCTCAACTAGTAACTAATATTCTATTTATAAATCTATACATTTTGGACTGGGGCACATCGAAAGGTTTTAACATCACTTCAAACGCGAAAAGCTACATATAATACTGCACGATCTAGTAACTTCATTTAATCTTTAATATAATTAACTTATTTAGATGTTAAATATAAATCGAAATACAGTGATGTTTAGATACAGAACTTTTCGCAGAAGCGAATATTGCTCGATTTACATTAGAACATTTTTATCATCGCATTTAAAAGCTTTTAAGTTCCCCAAAAAAATTTAAAGGTCCTTTGTTCTTAAAAAGTTGCTCAACAACGAAAGCATTTGCTGCTACTAAAAGAAACATGAGAGTGCATGTCAATGTGAGGCACGAAACGTTGTGTATTGTGTATAGTTTTTTATCGGTAGTGTACATATATGTATAAATACATAATATAGAAATAATTATAAGTTAATATGTAAAAACAAATTAGCATGAAAACGTTTGCTCCAATTCCTATTTTTTATTGTTTATATGTGCATTATGTGGCTACACAAAATTCCGTTGTATTCAAAGGTTATTTTTCAAAAATACGTTTGGTGGTGCCTGATCATGAAGCCAAGATGATTCGCAGCAAACTATGAATCTACAGTAATGTAAGTTGCACGAACTTAACTCATCAACATTCCATACATGTTGGGTGTCTCGCCACATATCTCTCACCGCGGAGTCAGAGGCCGAAATGTGATTTTCATGTGAATGAAGAAAGCAACATAATGCAATCGTTGCGTCAGGGATCTGACGCAATAATAATAACGAAATAGCCCGCCTACGAAATTTTCCTAAATTAACCTTGTGTATATAAACTGTAACATAATTGCAATAAACCATTCGTTCATTTGTTCGCATTCGCTATTGCAGCACAGGTGAAATACTATTACGAATACAAATTGCGATTGTGTAAATAATTATTCAACACAGCTTATGTAGTTAAAGCCGTACATCAAAATATTTTAACCCACGTTTGGCTAAATCATCTGTATTACAAGCCAGCTGTAGCACAGTCATGCGTTTGATAGGTGATTTGTACGCGCGGTTGTGTTAATTAGTTGGTTGAAGCTCGTGCTGATGCATTCATTCGAACTCGTTACAGCAGTGGGTATAAATCTACAAAACTATTACATGTGTTAACGAATAATACAATTAGCTATAATAGTAAACCATGTTTAAATTTGCGCTAGCAAGTAATACGAATCTATTCACTGAGACCCACAATATATATATATAATGAATATATTCGAAAACAAGAAGCGTTAGCTTAATTCTCATTTTTAACCTGTGACTTGTGTGACTTGAATAAAGTACCGTAAAACCCAACATTTATTGTTATTTCGATAAGACGGCTAAACGCTAACTTAGCGAGCAGTTTTTAAACGGTGACTTGTGTAACTTGGATTAAATCAAGTAGTAAATTCCAACATTTACTGTACTTGAGTACATGGAATTGTCACACACTTGCACGAATAGTAGTAACGCAAAGCAAAACAACCAAAATTGCAACACAAGTGCCCTATTCCCAATTTTACTGTTTAACGATTATTGTCAGTGTCAGTCAAGACTTAAGAAATTGAAAGTGAAAATGCTTTCAAAAATTAGAATTCATTTGCTTCCCTTCTTTCGTTGCGCTTCTTAATCTTACTAATATATAAGCAATTGCATTCGTTGATTGGATCGTGCTCAATTGATTAATGTGCCATAACTGTCCAATTCTCTCGCAACTTTGTATTTGTGAGTAGTTTAACTATTGCGATTTTGTCTTGTTTCCAAAATTTTCGGCTGTGAATGTTTGACTAAGTTCGAACGGTTGCGACCTAATAAAATCAATATAATTCTGAGCTCTGTACGCCCAGCGGTTCCCTAATATAGGCCCATCGCTATTGTTAACATTTTAGTTTCAAAATATTTCAAAATCACAAAAAAATGAAACTTATTCATTAATGTTGTAAGCAATAAACGGTCCGAAAACGCCTAAAGCAAAAACGAATGCAGGCAATAGTTATTGAGAAACAAAAGTAATTATATCACCGCGAGACCTGTATTAAAACTAACGAGAACGCGTAAAATTTCAGCGCACCTACCGAAAATAGTTCATTTTCTCGTTCGAACATCCCTAAGGGCATCAACTTTAGTGATTAAAACTTTTTCTATGTGCATTCATACCAAGCATGTTGCCTTGTCTGATACAGTTGTTCATCTGTATGCACATGATTTGTGTTAAAAGCTAGTCGTAATTAAATCCGGCGGCTTCATAGTCAGCAACAAATTTTATCCTTCGTCAGGAACTCCACTACATAATGCTGTATCAGAGCTATTTTAATCGACACATGAATCCTAGTTTTTATTATCGTCATGCCTATAGTCAGTTTGGTTAATTAAAATACATAAAGCTTACTACGATAGTCTGACAATCTGTCGTGATGAGAACGCCAGACATTTTGTAACGATTAGTAATGGAAAGACGTGAAATCCAGTTTGAACTTGATGTGATTTTGCAAATACAGTGTGTCCCATAAGTCACGCCCTAGCATTAAAGTGACCCAGCACGCCAAATAATAAACATATCTAACAACATTTTGATATGCACGTACTCCCACATATAACCTAGGTTTTTTATGAATAATACTGTATTATGGTGAGAACCTGTGCGTCTCCAAGATCATTGCATTATTCCAGTCGAAAATACGCACTTCTGCAGACATTTCGAACCATTCCAGACCTCAAAAGACTCCAGACTCCGATATATCCTCTTTCAGGCACATCAGGGTTTGTGGTTTCCGTTTGTATACATTCTCCTCAATACTCCCGACAGAAGAAAGTCAGGAGGGTTTAAAGCAAGAGAATGAGCAGGCCATTCGACAGGACCTCGGCACCCCAGCCAATGGTCAGGGAAGGATTCATTTAATCAACGGAGCACAGCCATCGCAAAATGATGATGCGCGCCATCCTGCACAAAATGACACCTGTCAATATTTCTTAACTCCTAAATATTAGAATGATTCATTTCGCAGCACCATTAGATAGTTGTCTGCATTCACAGCACCATCGAATAAGAACGACCCAATTAACCACACTATATGCGACCCATACTGTCTAGCCAGGGGAATTCATATGATGTTCGGTAGTGTTATGAGGGTCTTCTGCGTACCAATAAACAGTTATGCCGTTTAACATGGTCGTTCAGTTCAAAATAGCTTTCGTCGGACCAAATGACTTCGTCAGTTAAGCCGGATCATCGTCGAGGCGCTGTAGCCATTTTTCACAAAATTCAGCCATACTATCACAATCATCCTCACTTAGAATAAATATATATAAATCTACAGCAAACGTTGGTTTTGGTTTTCGCTAAATGGTTTTCGACCCAGACTTTTAACAATTCTGAAAAGAGTTTATTTGCCGATGCCGGTTTCAACAGCACAACGGCGAATTGACTTTATCGAACTATTGTCAAAATGATAGGAAATATCGGCTATTGCAGCATCACCATATGTGCAAGTCGGGGCAAGTTAGCTAAGGAACCTGTTCAGGGTGTGTACGGAATCCCGAAAGTCATTTTCCCGGTTTTCCTTGAGCCAAATTCCCGGTTTATGTAGTCATGAAAATTAGCTCAAATCCGTATCCAAACTTGAAGCCGCAGCACATTACAGGTCTCAAGCATTAATTCTCGTGTTTTTAACGAAATATTTTTCCAATATCTTTCAGGAAAATGACTTTCGGGATTGCGTAGAGACCCAAAAAACAGCTGCAAACCATCTTGAATAACTTAAATTATCTAGTACCCGACGCCTTTGATATACAGCTGACATTTTATCTCACAAATATGTATATATTGACACCTATAGATTGCAGTGTAATTGCATAAAAAAACTTGCAATATGATTTTAAACATAAAATATAATGTTATATATATACAAATAATATTAGGTGTCCCGCAGTTTTGCAGATTCGTTCTAATTGTTTTTCATTTTTCGACGATTTTATTGATTAACTCGTTATTTTCACTAAAAAAGTGGCCAAAATTCCCTGAACCTGGACGCCGAAAAACTTATTTTATACGTACTCCCACATTGTTTCTCGCTGCCAAAATTACTATTAGGTGATGGTAAAATTCATGAGATGTGGATCTAAAGAAATCCACAATATTCCACCCATACTGTAAGTCTGCGGAGATGGATTAAACCTGAAAAGTTCCGTTGCAAGTACCGTTCGCTAGCCAATATGCTATGTAGTAGCTGTTGCTCCACCCTTAAGGAACCTCACAAACCCAGCAAATAACAAAGTACATATAAACACACCGCCCACGACAAATTCAATAGTGCATCGTTTCACGACGCACGTTGTATCAAATGTGAGACACTATGCGGGAAGGGGTTAAGTAGCTTTTTCATGTTATATACTAAATTATAACTAATCAAAAAATACACTTGTTGCAGAGTAAACACCGCTGAAGTTCAGCGAGCATGTCACAAGTACCTTATTTGGTTACGGAGGTAAATATAATTTTAGGTATGTACTCTAATGACCGAACAATGTAAACGAAACATATATGTTTTAGTCTCATCGTAGCCTCCCCGCGAACTGCGATTGCCGATACATCGATAATGTCATCATTTATATTTAGTTTATCTAGTAAAACTCTGATACTAATTTAGATGAAAGTGGCTGCTTCTGTTATGATAAAAGACTTGAAAACTGTGAAATACTATCATAGTGGTCTACTATGAGCGAATCATTGTAGCTTCACCTTATTAAGAATTTCGTATGACCTGCTTCATGTTAATAAATATATAACGCAGGTTCGCTTCTACATAAACTCAAAAATAGCATGAGTGCCTATAATAAACTTTTATAGTGAGGTGAGGGTGAAATCTACAGACAGAAAACAAAAGTGATATTAATTGATTCGCACGAGACATTATTACATCACAATTATTAAAAGAGTGAAACCCCGAACTGATATAACTAGCTAGTGTTCCACAGAAAATAGTTCGAAAAAATTGTCATTTTCAATTAATATCGTTCGTACGTGCTGCCACAAAATTAGATCTAGCCAATGTTCGTGATGTCACTGAACGTCGAGCCGACCTCTTGCATCGCTAAACGAACGACGAAAACACATTTTAAATTCTTTTGCTCTGTTCAAGAAGACAAGGCATCTATCGCACGAAATGAAACTGTTTTGGCTGTCCCATTTTGTTTTTGTTTTCAGGAGGATATAGCAAATTGACTTCCGGTGACTTGTACAGCGGTTACGCACGAACACAAAACGCATGATATTTTATAAAGCTCAACAGAAATATAATTTGAGTACGGTCAGGGTCGGCTACACTGGCGGTGGAATATTTTCAAATATGGGGAATCTAAGCATGGCATTGCGATGAAAATTGTATTGCGGTTGTGCCTGTGCCATTAAAATCTGAAAAGGCACTTGGCACTATGGATCACACTAATCCTCCTGGCCCTAGGTCAGGAGGTTATATGTATCAGCCATTTAAGAGACAAGATTCTGACAATTCTAACAATGTTTTTATTCGGATATTCTGCAGTGGCACATCCAGAGGGCCAGCACGCCGCCCCAGACCGGTGTAACAGTAGGATCTTTCCCCCGTCAGATTTTCCCCCCGGAAAAATCCAACTAGTTGGATTCTTCCCCCCGGAAAAATCCAACTAGTTGGATTCTTCCCCCCGGAAAGTTTCAACCAGTTGGATTTTTCCCCCTCTTGTTGGATTTTTCCCCCTCTAGTTGGATATTTCCCCTTCTAGTTGGATATTTCCCCTTCTAGTTGGACATTTCCCCGCACAGGTACATCTATATACATCGAGCTAGAGCTTTCGACAGATACATCTCAGAAGGAGCGCTACAAGTTGGCTCATGTTTTACAAATATACTGCTTTCATTATATTTTAGACTATAAATAATGGATGATAACTTGTATGACATGATCCTGAAATATCGTACATCCGGAAAATATCCGGACGAATTTGGTGGCGACAAGACTAAAAAACGTAAATTACGCTCGTGTGCTAAAATTTACACTGCGTCGAAGTGCAAGTTGTATTTCGGAAAACAGGAAGTTTTGAGGAGATCGGCTGTTCCACAGGTCTTGGAAATGTACCATGATAATCCGACCATCGGCGGCCATTTCGGTATCCTACTGATTTACTGGAACAGAAAGGCATCACAAAGCGATGCGGAACCTCATAGTAACAGAAATGTGTAAATCGGATTGCAACGAGCGACTGGAAGGATTCCTTAACCGAGAGCCCAAAAATACATCAACGAATCTGGAATGATCAATGACGGCGTTTGGGCTACAGAAGCCGAGATCTTTTCCACCGCCCATGTTTTCAATGTCGATATAGAAGTTTTCACCGGAACTGAATGGGCCCGATATCCAGCATCAATGAAGCTTGGACTGCACACGTCTCATGCCATTTATTTGCCCCAAAATGTTGCAAAAAAACCATTTCAACGTTGTGATTGACGTCGCTGCCGACACATCATCCTGAAGCGCATCTCCCGTAGCCCCCTCCTGAAGATTTGCCCGCTGCTCTCCGATAGGGTGGAAGGTAGGGGTGAGAGGTGGTAACTCCGCCAGGGTATCACCCTGTCTGTCTCAAGCCAGAATAAAGGAGGAGAGACACCTTTCACGCTACCTAAGTTTGTATCGGGGGGAAAAGTCACGTAGCTTGACGGACATATCTTTATGTTGAGGGGGAAAAATTCAACTAATGGGGGAAAAACCCAACTGGTTGAAACTTTCCGGGGGGAAAATCCAACTAGTTGGATGTTTCCGGAGGGGAAGAATCCAACTAGTTAGATTTTTCCGGGGGGAAAAATCTGACGGGGGAAAGATCCAACTGTTACACCGGGTTAATAGAAAATTTTTATCTGGAGTCCCGCCTTTGTTAAAATGTCTCCATCTAATTCCTGAATGAAGCAGCAGGGGCACTATGACGTAAATTAAGACATCGGCCACCTCCCAAGACAAATTCTTGCCTGAGCACCGGATATTGCATTCTATTATGCATAAAACTACCGTATACGATCCTTATAGATGGTTGCGCGTCTGCATGAGATTTCAGCTACTCATATTCTCGAACAGGGGCTTTAGGAACGGTGAAGTTAGTTCCTGGAACTCACCAGTATAACGGGCCCCAAAATTTCGAGATTGCCCCCACCCAGATTTTGAAACGTTGGAGCCCTACCGCTTTTGAACGAACACAGGAATCTAGTTATTAACTATTTTACTGCCTTGCTGAAAAGAATCAAAACAGACTACAAAAACCAACTCATTTCCGTGCTGTCTTGTGTTATTTTGTATGTAACCAAATATCCTCAAACGGCGTAGTCGAGAAATTTTATTAAATAGCAACAGCACTACGTTGGAAAAACTACGATTTGTTGTGCGCACAAAGCAACAAAACAGCAAGATTTTCAAAATTTGTGCTCGGCCAATCTGTTCGAGATAATTTATTGGAATTGCATTTTCCGGCATTTCACGCAATAATTTCAGCTGTGATTCCAATTTCTTACTAGAACACTTAATAGATATGTAGATATAATACATCGAACATTCGATTGAGTTTGTAAGTTATCCACTGCTGAATCGTATCAGGTTGCAATTTTATTGCAGTTGTTATAAATAACAGAAATTTTTGCTGGGTCTATTTTTGTTGTTAAGTTGCATCGATATTATTCGCCGCTCACGTAGCCTGGTTGGTTATATAGTAAGTTTAGCGCGGTATTTTGCCATGTAGTGCCGAAGCCCTAAATAACTATTACATGATAGAAGCAGAACTGATTGGTGCCACTGTTGAGGTGACCAAAGAACACACATATAATTTAACTTTAAAATAAGTCAAGAACACCTGGCCCAAGCTTTATAGAAGCAAAATGCGATATCGGAGTGACAGCATTAAAACTTGATCAAAGTAGCTTTGCAGATTGTAGGGTATTTTTCCATGGAAGGTCATATGCTGCCATTTTTACATTTGGCTTTACCCAAGGCAACAGCAAATATTCAGTAAAGCATTGGATTACTCCATGTGCTCAAAGGGGTCGGGTTTACCCAATGTGACCGACACATGCTATTTTCTTATGTTGTGAGCAGGAGAACGCGTCGCCCTGGAAACATGAATATAGATTAACCCAATTGGGTTCGGTTTTAGAAGGAAGACTACCGGTTGCTGCCGTTATAGTGCGTTAAACCAGATAAATACCAATGGCTTATAAACTGTCTACGAACTTCTCTCGGTGTCAAATCTCATCTCAACACCACCGCCCCACCAATAGCCCAACAACAGCTAACAATGAAACCCCCGAATGTGTCGACTGCTAACAACCCGCTGATGACTAGTTTCTCGCCTGCGACGTATGCGAAGGTTGGATGCACTACACGTGTGCCGGTATATGGGTCTCGTTCGCTAACAGCATGAATTGTAACGATCGTATATTCGTCATGTGATGTCGAAGTTTTGCCGCAATTCTTTACCGAAAAAATTCGAGCGCAGCACCGCGGCAAACTTCATAAGTCAGATTGAACAAGAACCTGAGCTAGATCTCATCTCGGACCTCCAAGAAAATGACGCTTCCCTCGCCAATGCACTTAAGCCCATAGCTGAACATCGCTGCGGCTCTGCCGGCGATTTTCATACTATCTAGCGCTCCGACAATCAACAGCGCTAATAGTCGCACGGACTCTCCGTCGTATGCCAACATTGCACCAGCTGACGAGGAGAACGCTAATCGACGCCGCGGTATCGTCCTCGGTGGGTTGACCAAACAGGGCACCGATTTTGAGATGGTGTGCAAAATTATCAAGCGACTCGACCATCTGCAAAAGCAGAACAAGTTTTCCAAATAGGACTGCTCCACCGTCCTATTCGTCACAAACCGACAGCTTCAACAATATAAAGAGGGGCTCGACTTCTCAAACTGCCCATGCCATCGTCAACCGCCGTAAACTCTATACTGAATGAAGCACGCAACCTAACTTTCCTCAGTACAGAAACAATTACGTCCGGCGGTCCATGTCAGAATTCTACAGGCAACACTGCGTTACGCATAAAGGCTCATAGACTAAGCCGTTAACTCCAACATGACAAAGACAACACGGTCCGCTTCTTTGTTCTTATCCAGAAATTGTTGTTTTCAACGGCTGTATCTGCGAAAATAGACATCTTGCAAAGGAAAAATATACAACGTTTTTCTATACTGCGCAAATTGTTGACGGTAAGCTAGTGGTGACTTAAAACTAACAGGCAAAAAACGGGATGAATTCACATAAACGATTATTGTTAACATGCCAGTAATGAACTGTGCAAATAACAACTGTGCGAACAAAATCCGCTCAAGTTTGGCAACAATGAGTTTTAAATACTTCAATACACGAAGTGTTTGCCATAAATTGTTTGATTTGGATGTTTTTATGACGTACGATTAATACAATGTTATTACAATAACTGAAACTTAGGTAAACGATATCGTACCTAACTCGTTAATAGTGTTCCAGAAAAACTATCACATTGATCGTAGAGACAGATCTCATTCAAGACGTGGTGGTGTTACGTTTATGATTAAAGACTGCGTAAAGATTGCAGAAGTTCTTATAAGCACCCGAACACAATCTTGAAATGGCTATAGACTTGTTCTTACAATGTAGAAATCGCAGAATTTGCTCCTACAGAGCACCAACGGACAATATGGATTGTATGGTTGCAACGGTTAACTCAATCAAAGCTTTGTGTGAAGTATTCTGCCAGGTCGCCGTCGTCGGTGATTTTAATCTGCCTCCCATTGACTAGGAATGTGGGACATTGTCCGTTAATAGCATTAATGGCACATTTAGGAAATCCATAGCCAAAACAGGTCCTCGAAAGCTAGATACGTTTCCGACACGTGATGATAACATATTAGGTATTGTTTTGTCAACTTCCATTCTAAATGTCCCAATCGTTGAATGTGATTCAAATTTTTCACATTCCGGCCACATTTCAATTAAGCTTGCGATATGCAGCATATTTTCACACGCTACTTCACCTAACACATTTGTTGGTTTTGATTTTAAAAGAGCAAATTTTCTAGCTTTAAATTGGTATCTAAGTAATTGGAATCTGGCTTTGCACAGTGTTCATGGTATTGAGGAGAAGCCGAACTGTTTTTGCAATATAGTGCATGGATGTGCGTTATATGTATATACATCATAAATACTTTAACAACTCAAATGATAAATGAAAATATCCTGTCTATATTCAACGTCATGTTCAATGAAATGAAAATGTAAAACGAATATATTAAAACATTATTTTGTTCTTCGCGTAATCAATGCATGGAACTCTTTGCCAGAATTTATTAAAAATAAGCTTCTAATTTTTGCATTTAATTGCAAATCATTTCAACCTCTCCTGAAAAAATTAATCTTGATAATTTTTTCAGGAACGATTGAAACCTTTTATCAGTTGTTTGTGGAACAATCCCTTACTGATTTTTTGTTTGTTTATTATTACATGTATTATATAAAATCATACCATTATCGATAAGCTTTTTTTGCTTGTTTGTTTGTTTGTATTACCACGAATTCGGATTGATTAGCTACTACATAATATGTGAAAAATCAGAAATCAAGATAATTTGGTGCTTAAATAAATACTAATATAATTAATTACTCGGCTGGTGTTCTGAAGATTTACATTATCAATATAGCATGTTATGTATATGTAACATGTAAGTAGTGAGATTTAATGCAATGGTTATCATTTTAAAACTGAACCATGTATGCAGCCCAACAGTTTCCATTGTGTATCTTGAATGCTACAAGTTTTCACATACAAATGCTTGCATTTATTTGACGGATCGAGAGCAGTTGTTCTACCACACCATGTTTCACGCTAAATTCGGCCAGAGTTTCTGCTGATATAGCTTCTCACTTGGTTGTCTATATTCCAGATTAATCGAATTAGTCGTATGACCTAATGTGGTTTGCTTGCCGCAGATATCACACATGCCTAGCAAACCTGTCGGTTATAGGCGTTACACATATCTCCCGCTCAGCCGCTTGTTGTTTCAAAGCTTTCGCTAAAAATAATTCCCCGTTTGTTGATTACCAGACACTATGGTCAAAAGTGCATAGTAAAAGTTTCGGTGAAATTATTTTTCTTTAAAATTTTGAAAATATACTGTTGCTATAAGGCTATGACAACTTAAGGTTTCAATGGGAACTAAACATCTTTCGTGTAATCTTAGTGTACCACAACAACGGTGCATATAAATACTTAATTCATAAACCTATTAAACTATAAAGTACGGAAGACCAGTTCGGCCGCATTAGGCTTCCCTGTGTATTGGATTGTATACTAGATGCAATGCATATGGTTGATTATGAAACACCAATCGAACCCATTGTCTATAGTTATAATCAGCCTTACGACAAATAACTAAATTTTATGAAAACTAAGTTAACCATTTACGGATAGTGAAACCTAAAAGTCATTAACCATCATGAAATGTCTGCCATATTTCAACACCCGACACCCAACGGTTTTGCTTTAACTATTTAGTACCGTGACTCTGTTGACTTTTTGAAGTATATAGCAGGGGTGCTTCTCATTCCCACTTTTCGGCCTAAAAACGCCCTGCCGGCCCAACCCTCCCCCAACTTTTGACTACCGTTTTGCTCTCCTTGTAAATAATATATTATTCACTTAATGGGACCAGTGGCGTTTTAGCCTTTTGAAGTCTGGAGAAATTTTGTAAAACAGTGGGTATCTGCTCTTAGTGATGCAGCTTCATGTAAGCACGGTCTGGTCACGGACCAGACCACCCTTGTTCAGATTAACTCTTTGTTACACTACCGGCCTTCCGGAATCGCGGGATTTTAATATACAACAATACAATAATTTGATGACATATTAGCCAGCGGTGGGTATCAATAGCCTTGTAAATGCAATACGATACATGACTTTGGTTATAATGTAATTATAATACACGTTTTGCTGTTATAAACCACAGTGAAACGTTATTGTTCACCTCGACCCTATTTGTTATGAAAAGTAACGCGTGCAATTAAAGCAAAAGTTAAAAGAACATAAGGGCAACCGTGAAATATTTTTTGTATTCAGCTTCTTCCAAATTAAAATTAATACGGACCTGCGGTCAGATCTGGACTGCTGCGATCCTGCTTAAATACCTAAATAGCTATGTAGTTGCGCCTCTAACCCTGCATCGGTAGACCCAAACAACGAAAACCAGGATGGAGCATCCACCATTAGGACGCCCTGAGTAGGACCCAACTATAAAATATTCCAGACAGTTGCAAAGTAGATACTGGGACCCACGTCTTGTAAGGACATAGATAAGTCACCGTTCAGTTGTATGATGAATACACGGGTCACAAGTTAAATACAACACATTTTTTTCGATTATAAAAGTAAAAACATAGGATGGAAACATGTGAACTATAGTTGCTCAAACAGAAAATAATAATCTTTCAACCGTGGCTCTAAATAGGAGAAGTTAAAAACTGAATCAACTGTGAGAATTTCTGCAAACTATGTCAACAATATAGCTTAAAATTCACCTTTCATTGTTTATATATACAATTTACAAAATTCAATGTGGGCGACATTAGGGAGTAGTATTATTACTATTATAATTGCAGTGTAAAAGATCTTTACTAACAGAAGAAAACTATTAGTAATGACCAATAGGAATAATAAAGCAAACTATTATTTATGTGGAAGAATGTTTATTTAGTAAATACTAAAGTAAACATATATATGAATATAATGTGAATAATAAAGGTATTATTGTCCGAAGTATTGAGAACTAAAATGAAATTTGTAAAAAAACAAAGTTACAGCACAAACATTTAGTTCAAATAAATGAGGTTTTAGCGTGGACATTTAGTATAGGAAAACATACCGTAGGTGGCTCGGTGCCCTTTTTGATGCCATTTCTTTAGTTACCACATCTCACTCTATAAAATTCAACGATAGATATTGTCCATATTTCGCAGGTATGGTGTATATATGACAAATGAATAACCGGCATCAAGTTATTATTTTGTGTATTTACTAGGAGGCTATTTTTAAAACTATTACTTGGAAACGCTATTCATGTAACTGCAGCTGATCATAATTTAAGAGATTGAAAGACTAGAGCAACCATTACAAAATAAAAGCGAAACAGAAGGAAGGCAAAGACTATACATCATATTTCAGGTTGAATCTGCCTAACTTAATCCACCCTGAAACTGAAAAAATATATTTAAAGCTTCTATAGACCAAAGCTGGCTCTTTTTCGGACAGTCACGTTCCATTGTAACTCACGGAACGGATGTTTTAGGCATCTAGAACACATATAATTAATATATCTTGAGTCGTATGTATAATTACAATTTTATGTAATAAGGCAGACTTGGCAAGTATTAAACCAAGCTGTTGCAGTTAACTATACATGTATATATATGTTTATATTTATTTCAGTAGGTAAATTCAAACATTCATAGGAAATTGAACTGTTGCAAATGAGTTTCCGCAGGAGTTTCAGTTTCGATTTATCAGCAATACTTTCGACCAAGTCTGACTCTAGCTGTGTTTGTTGGCATCAAATAAATCTGTCCTTGTTGTTCACAAAAAATTCGCTGTAATATATATGCACAGAACTATATATTTATGTATATATAACTATAATTCATCCAAGAGCTAGTAGAGAAACAGACGATAATAAAACAGCGTTGTAGTTGATGGTACAGTTTTAGGCAGAAACTGTGACATTACCAAATGATTAACTTTTAGATCTTCTAGACTTTATGTATCTCCAGCTTAATTGTTATGATGTTATTCGGTAAACTTTGTTGATGATGATTATGAACTGAATCGTCCAAAAATTTATAATCATTAGCAGTGAACTATATATTTATCACAAAAATATGACGCTTGTTTTTCAGCTTTGAAAAGTTTTGATTTTCGTTGTAATACATAATAAATAATGATATAATATAATATATTATAAATACTGATATAATATAATGTCATTATTGTATCGTCTGTAACATTATAATACTTACTATATGCAATGACATTTCTACCAAAAAATAACGATTAAATAATATGGTTATATCTGTGCAAAGAGCACAATACTAAGAATTGATGATACAAGCAAATGCTACTACTTACAGGCTATGTAGCACTAATAGATATACTAATTGTATAGTTACGCAAAACTGTTTGAATATAAACAGAATTTGACCAAAATACATGCATTTTTAAAACTGAAATTTACAAACTTGATTGGACTACAAAGATAATACTCAAATGAACTATTTTAGCAAGCGATAGCTTACCATTTATTTAATATTTTACGGTATAGAAAATATACTCATGTAATGCCAAAGAGTATTACGTTGTTTGTTGTTTGTAGGTATCTTTCAACACAATTTAAACTTGTATACTTTGAAATTCAGTTCGGGATATAAGTGAGATTTTTATAAAGAGTAGAAACATCTGTGGCAAAAGCGGATTTTTTTGTAGTTTGTACGGTATTAGCTAATGTAAATCACAATGAAAAATGTGTTTGGAATTGTTGGAGAAAATGAAATTAAACGTTGAAACTACTGGCTATTTTAATAAAGAGAAGGCTTGCGAGATTGGCCATTACTGCGACTGTCAATAAAATACATAAAGTATATGTAAAATAATGTGCATGAAAAGTGTTCAAGCATGACTTAAATGCCATTTTGTTAAAAACAATGCAATTACAATAAAATTTATAAATTTTGACAGGGAAATCGCCATCTTCGATAGTATTATTTACATAAAACAGAATTCTACAGCAAGCGGAATAAGCCAAAAGTGTGACGATTGTCAAAGTTTGGTAAGTTTATCCATTTTCCTGCTTAACAGTCATATAAATTTTTATTCGAATTTGCAAAATGGAGTGGTAATTTGAATTTATGTAACTTTTAATTATACTACACGCTTTTTGTTAGCGATTGCCTTTTTACGTTTGCTGCAATATTATTCTGCATCACTGCTAGTCATCAAGTTTTAAAAAAGTCAGAAGGAATATAGATCATTGGCCTCATGACAATCGCTTATATTTTGTGTGAACATTTGGTCTCACACAACATTAATACTGCTGATACAATAACAAAAATATTGTAGTAACCTCAACTTACCATGCTCAAACAGAGTTAATAATGTTCAGCATAAGATGAAAATGTTTCTGAGTGAATTTTAGAAAGCTAAACACCCTCATTTATACTAAGATTTAACTATATAAGACTACAAAGTACTTACCAAATAACGAATGAACACCCGTATATGCGCTGCATTATTCGAATCATAAGAGTGTCATCCGCTTAATCAACGCAACCATATAGCCTTCTCATTCATATGTCAGTGTAATCAAAAATTATTATTCAATAAAAATGCAACGTCATATACAAGAGATACAATGATATCATCTATAAGGTTATTCTATATTTTACTAATAAAGGGAATATCCAAAAGTTAGTAAATGCAATAATTGTCGCATCTGGCATGCACTTCCATGTACTGTACGCGTTTGAGCCTACTCAAAACGCAACCACGAGTAACCAATCACTGAACGCACAGCAAACTGTGCTTTATGTACCAGGGGTGTAGTGACGGCGTAGGCATAAGCACCAATACCCATTCTCCCACATTTGGCTGGAACTATCACCAAGTTTACAGCTGTAAATTTTTTCTCAACACGCAACCTCCATGTCAATCTGTTGAGTTGACCTTCACAAGGTCGCCTTCTAAAATTTTCTGGCGAAACTCCTGTTTACAGCTGACGTCATGGATAAATTTGCATAATTTTATACTATGCAAATAGATAGAATATAAGAATTTGTGGCATACGTATTTTTATTGATGTCCCATGAATATACAACGCAATTTGAAGCATAGTAACATAAAACTAATGCTACAACCTGTAACAAGAAAGCTGTGGCACGGAATGGAGAGATATCTGTGTTCGCGGATGAACAGCTGAATCAAACTCGTGCTCAGTTTTTTAAATACCAGGTAGGCCATGTTGCATCGCCCGGTCTCTTCTACTTGACTGTGCAATATAGTCAACAACTACAATATGTTTGCTGTTCGCTAAACTATAATGGTTAAAGAGTACTTGTAGCAATAACGTCTACTCATTGTTAAAATTAAATAAATTTTCCATGCTTTATCCCGCAACCGATGTCCTGAAATTTAGATAACAATACATGGCACGAGATGCCACAACCGTTACTTATAACTCAGTTTCGGTGCGCTAAAACTAATTGAATAATTCGTAGACTGCCCAATTTCCTCTCATCAATGTGTTGAGTACACTCATGTGTCGTACACAGCAAGTTTTTAAATACATATCGTAAAATCAGTCATAGATTGTTTCAATGTATAACATGTTGAATATTGGTTAAAATACATATAAAATGCTAGAGTAAAACTGCTTGCACTTGAGCTGTAGCGTTTAGAAAACAAGGCTCTGAACTGGTAAAAGAAAATTCTATGCGTCATGTTATTAAACATAAAGTATATATGCTTAATTTAGCCAATTACATTTCATGCAGTTACATTTTCTGTAACATGAGAAACTATGTAATAACAAACTTCGATTTTAGACCAAAAATTTAGAAGTTTCTAATATTTTACACCCGGCATTAACTTGCATTTTGTGCATGGCTGAACGAACGTTGCTTGCTACGATGAATCGAACCGAATCGGGCTTATTTACAAGTCATGTTTACTAACCATCTATTTCAGAGGTGTTAGGTTCTTTAGAAACGTTCGCAAAGTTTCAATATTTATGTATTTTATCAGTGCTTCTGAGTTACTTTAAGATGAAATGTCAAGGGTGGATGCAGTATTTTCAGTGAGGAAACACAAGTTATGCAACATTTTTCAGGACAGATTATTACCTACTATAATGAAGAAATTTCAGTCGACTATACCTGAGCTGTTCTTTCGTCAAGTCAGATCATGACCTCGAAACCAATGACGACGCACATAGTCAAATTTTCCATTATAATCATGCCAAACTGGTATATGTAAGCGTACGCGGATTCCGCCAGAACACCACTGGGCTCCAGGTGTGATTTTGAAGTTGGAAATACTGATGACGGAGGGTGCAGCGAACGCCCAATGGGGGACTAATGCCCATTGCCCTACCCCAGGCTATGCCACTGGAAATGTCACAAGCTTTAGTACTTTACGCAAAAAAATTCGGATAAAATATATTAAACCAAATAAATTCGTCAATATCCAAATCATAAATTAATATTAAGTTCACCATTATTTTCTAAGAACATGATACCACTTCGATATTTCAGCGCTATATAATGTCTGTCTACATATACTCTTCAGGATCTATACCCCTTCCTATTAAATAATTTTTTTGTGAAAAATTGGGGCCATATTGTGGTGATCTACTGGATACGAAATAAAACCAATTGTAGCCTGTTCACAATGTGTTTGCTATACCCTTCTATCAACATACTTTGTTTACGTTCTTTGGTTTTTGGTATTTACATAAGAAACGATCTTTACATAAAAAACAATGACGAGCAAGCAATATCTTATCAAAACCGTGGATAGCTGAGAGCCGTTTTAAAAACTCAGCCAACTCTATACGGGAGGGATCAGCATGGCCAAAAACAACATTTGTGACAATGATCGATCGTCTACATGTAAATCTGTTTTGAGCAAAAGGAACTGTTTGTGACTTCGGTGGCAGTGTCAGGATTCGATTTCATATCAACGCAGCTAAGCTTAGCGCTTCCAAAATTAGATGTTATAAGAATAACAAATACGTTTATTTCTTGAAACTGAGATATTTATCACGGAACAAATTGGATTCGTTAAGCAACTCTTTAAGTTTTATGAGTTTGAGGTGTTATTTTTTGTGATTATCTATCGCCTAATGAATACCACACATGGGATGTTTACAAATATATAATTAAATTAACTAATATTCGTTGTTTTATTATTTGGTAAATTTTGCGGAATCTAATTCTTGATGTATAGTTAACACGGTTAAACGTATGAAGTCTCTGATGTGGCGTTATATCCATTTCAACTCTACGATAATTATTATAAAATTCTATAAATCCACATCAAAATATATACGTCGCCGAGGTACTAAGCTCTAACCTATACTGTCCACTTTGGAGCGTCTTATACGGCAAATCTTCTCACTTCTCTTGTCTGCTAATTATTAAAACTATAAAGATTCATGTTTCGAATAATTTTGTCAGCAATTTCTATATCTTCTTGTTCAAAATCAGAAGATCCAAAACAAAGACTGTAACGGCATAATCTGAGCATACTACGCAATTCGTTTGACATGACGCCAAAGTAAAACATAAATTATAATACAAAAAATGTACCGCAAATTGGTCGATCTAACCAACAACCCCCGTAGCTACGAACCAACACACAGTCCGCTTTTTTTAACTATATATATACTTCCAACGGACGACTGTTTGAATTTGTCTCAAGGAAAATCACTCTGAAAGTTCTTAAAGTATCTGGAAAGCCGAAAATCCTCTCGTCTTAACTGTAATGCTTTGTTTAAAATTTTGCGGCACCTAACTCCGTAATTTGTCGTGGTCCACACAAACACTAGCGCCGGCCCCGCTGACTGCCTTCACAACAGTTCTACCATCGCCAATACTATGCACCTCATTCAAAGTTGGTCTTTAATTACTTAAAACATGACAAAACTGAACTTCAAAACCGGAAGCTTAGTTATGTAAAGAAAACCGTATATTAAAAATCCAGAAGTAATAATACATTAACGAATGCTGTAACTTCCTTTGGATTGTCAGCGTCATAGCTTTAGCATGGACATACCCAAGAATAGTAAAAAGCACAACTAGGAAACTATGTATATCTTTGCTAGTATAATACGTTATCCCTCTTTGAAACATAGCCATGGGTTTAATACAAAATTTGGTCAATTTCTCTAATTTAGTGCACAAAGGCCCAACGGTAGTTGGGAATAATTTTAATGATCAAAATGTTTATATAAATTTATATTCTATACTTTTCTAAATGTATAATATATTTTTCTTTGGACAAACTGTATCTTAAGCCAACTGAATGCTATTCCTTACTAAACAGAATATAAAATCTATACCATTAGTAAGCAATACAATATACATATTGAGCTTCAAACGACACCAAAGAGCAAAAAAAACAATTGCTTCACTTATATAGGCAGATCAAAGTGCAAGCAATATAATAATAGATTTCCGTTTATAAATTTTATATTTTTCCTTTTCGTGCATTTCGTTTTCAGCGAGCAAATTTTAATATTTGTCTTCTAAAATAATAAATATTTGTTTACTTACAAACATGTGTGAAATTAAAAATAACAATACTAAGAGTAAACACCCGACGGTATGGAATGTTTATATTAATGTGAATGCTAGTAAATATATAAATAGATCTAAGAATAAACAAAATCTGTCAGTTGTTAAAAAGAAAGCATTAGCGAATTTAATTTTTGAATAATCAAGCACGCACAACTAACAAATTATACCCAGCGATACATAAGTGATTTAGTTTTGAAAACAGCTTCGGCAAACTTATTTATTAATTTTACATTCTACCTGTACTTTCATCGTTTACTCAGGGACCAAACAGTCACTGTGTTTGTTAACCATGTACATCCAGTTCGAAAATCATCAATTTTGAAAATAAGCAATAATTTTGGCCCCCTTGCAAACAGATAACCGTAATATCCTCTATTCGTGATAGTTTTAATAAGAACAGTTTAGTTTGTGTTCAAAATAGTCTTTTATTCAATCATCTACTTTTGAAATTTCCTTAATAATATGCTATTTATAAGCATATTTGATGTTGTGATTAAAACAAATATACAAATTTTTTAATATTTTCTTTTTGCATTAAGAAGTAAAAGGCATTGCGAATCTACAGAGTCTTAAAGGATACTGCACAAGCATAAACAGATTTTACATGACTACCAGTTTCCGGCAACTTGCTTGGAACCTCCTAACTGAGCATCATCAGAGCATAAAATCTAGATTTCGCGGTTAACCGTAGGCTATTTGGTTATGTCACTGTTTGTTCATTATTTACTCAAAATTGTAACAAAAGACAACACAATCGATGTGCTAAAGCTTAGCGAAATCGTATCGAACGCGAAAGCTAAAGGCTACGTCAATTAGCCAAAAACATGTTTCGCAGCTTGGTACACCCGACTTCACTTTGCGTTTACCCTGTAAACGATGCTAATAATATATAAGAAAATACTTTTTGTTTAGAAGAAGCAAACTGTTAAATCGCATCTATTACAGTCTCCAGAACATTACGGTTTGGAATAGTGTAACTAAGTAACAGGTATTAAATTGTATACTTTCTTTTCGCCATAAAACAGGTTTAGAAATATCAACGGGAAAAATGATAACTTGGAATCCAAATTGTGTATGGATATCATAAATTTGTGTTAGAAAAGAGTTGTATACATTAAACATTGATAAGAGGTGTTGTAATAGTTTTAGCGTTATCCAGCCTAGTTTAACGATCTCAAAACAATGCAATAAAGAAGTAACAAATTTGAACGGATATATAAATGTTTGAATGCACGACTGACTATACTAAAAATTTAATTGCTTTGTAACATAACCAATTGGTCGTTCGTGTCCATACATTTATTTCTAAGCACATTGTTATGTATGTTGACAGTGTTGTAATAAAATTGGAGACACGGAAAAGCGATGACGCTTATTGAAACGCGGCGAGCGAAGCGAACGGAGTTTGCATTGAGGGCGCTAGGGAGAAAATCGTGAAAATTTCTTATTTTGTCTGTTTGTGTCATTCATAACTCATCTTCGGATGTATGGGTTTCGGTAAATTTTTTTATTAGATAGCAAAAGTGACAATGATGTGCTTTTGGTTGAACGCGAACAGCTCCAACCCGGTTGAAAAGGCAACAGGTTTTAAGGTTCCTTGCAAATCTGGCTATACGGGTACCAGAGTTTCGCAACATATATCTCGCAACACAGGCTTCTTATCAAAAGATGAAAGGATCTGCTCATCTAGAGCTACGTCTTAGCTGAAGACGATTTTTGTGGGAAGTCTCTGTGCGGTCGAACATGGTTCTTAGACCCTGGCGATTTTTCAATTGTCGGCATGTTATTACGTGTTTTTAGATTGCAATGAGTGTCTATTAGGTTATCAAGCGCGCTGCATAAGACGGCTTTGCTATCTATAGTATAACCTTGAATATGTATACTCTTCATGAGGTTTTTAGGGTTTTTGCGATCAGCGAACTCCAATTGTAAAATGTAGTGCGTTTTCATTTGTCTGATTTTGTATTACGTACAGCTCATCAAGAATTATCTATATAGATTTTCCGGAGGGCTGAATGCCGTGGTTTACGCATCTAGAGTCCAGCACGATCATCTTATACGTTTTAACACGTTTTCATTGGGTTTAAGGTCAATTAACCAGATTTCCAAGATATAGTCGGACTTCATTAGTTCGGTACATGGCATCAAAAATAGTCTATATAAGGATTTTTCGGTATGTTGAACACAATCATTTGGTTATCTAGAGTCCAGTGTTAATATTGCATGCCTTTTCATTTGATTTCAATGTGTTTAGGGTTAAATCACCCGATTTTCAGAATATAGTCTGTCTTCACGTTATGTTACGAATTGTGTACAAGTCATCAAAACTTGTCTATAAAATTTTCCGGTAGGCTGAATACGATGGTTGTCTAGAGACCTGCACAAATACATGATGAGTTTTCAGTTGTTTTGGATGTTTGGGGTCGCCGAGGTTTTAGGATTTTGAATGGGGTCACGGTTCAAGATGTCTTAGGGTGGTATATACATCAAACACGCCCGGTAACGTGTGATTAAACAAAATGATATAAATAAAACCTGGCTCGCTTCGTTCACCCTCGCTTGCGAGTAACTGGTGTAGCTTGTTTTTTCGTAAATAATACGGGTCGGTCATTTAATTGACATGTTACTAAGTTTATTCTAAAATATTTCAACCAAAATTATGGGAACCCAGCGAACTGATTAGTACTTTAAAAATTTTAGCATCTGACAAAAAGATTACAACTTAAAAATTTGTATAAGCTACTGTGTAATTGCTGCAAGAAAACAATCTTCCATCGAAAAATGTAGATGCAACATATGGTAAAACATATTTCCTGTGGGACAAATCCAAAAAATGGAAACAGATCATCATTCTATTTTGTTAACAAAACTAATCAAAACAGGCCCGTGACCAGAGCCGAATACAGACAAGGGCGCAGCGAGCTCTTTAAAACTGGAGGGGGTTGGTTATTTGCAGTTATTTTACATATTTTATAATCCATCATTCAAAATATTCTCATCCATTAGTAAAATGTGACCGACTGGCAGCCACCTTTTGTGACGTCCCTACGTACGCAATTCATCAGGAGTTAGTTTTTTTATAAAAACAATACGACAGTAAAAACACAAACTACACGCATATGCTTGTCACTTGAGATGATTCTGAAAACACCAAAATATAAAAAAGTCATGAAACAGGCGTATTTCACGTGAAATTTTGCAACAAAAACTAAATGTCACGATCACACTGCGTGAGGAGGATGGATATTCAATTTGCCAGCCATTTCGATGCAAACCACATAATAGTAATAACTTCTGTAAGCACTGAATAATAACAAGCAACACACACTCTGGTTATGCGTCTTGCACAGAGAGTTGTGGGCAGCGTTCTGACTTCGTAACAAGGTACTTTCATGTAACCGGGTTACGCCGCAGTAAGCAGTTACGCGATTTCTGTAACAGGTTACACATACGTAACCCGGTTACAACTTTGTATACGGTTACAGCGTGTTATATACTGCAACTGCGTTACATATGAATAGGTAAATTAATTATGTACCCAGGTTATGCGTGTAACTACGTTTGCCAGTGTAGCCTGGTGACAACGTTATCTAATTAGTCGTAACGCAGTTGCAGTGGTTGACAATGTTACATTTAGTATTGGGTTCCACTAGTATGCCACCTGGTTACGGAAGAGTGTGACTTGTGTAAATACATTTCTAGGCGCAACATGGTTACACCTTCGAACTGTGTTACGCGTAACTAGATAACATCATGTAATTAGGTTACGCTGGCCTAAAGAATTACAGTCATCAACACTAGTACGTAGCCTGTTTACATAATGTTAAATAGTTACGCGTAACAACATTATTAGGTGTAATCATTTTACGCTGAGGAATGAAGTTACACAAGTTACGCTAGCATGTAACCGGGTTACGGAACAGTGTAACTTGTGAAACCCATACTCCAGCTTAACTTAGTTACGCTGTATCGCAGCGGTACGTAACTTTGTACAGTAGTGTAACCGGGTTACGCTTGTCCGCCATATTTCGCGTAACCTAGTTACATCGCGTAACCCAGTTACTCGCAGCATAACATTTGTAACTCCGTACAAAGAAGTAATTCAGTTACACGAAATAGAAGCTCACGTAACTCCGTACATCAATGTAACCCGGTTACACAATTTAGGTTTTTACTTGTTACACAATTGTGTAACTGAGTTACGCGTGAATATAACACGCTGTAACCGTATACAAAGTTGTAACCGGGTTACGTATGTGTAACCTGCTACAAAAATCGCGTAACTGCATACTGCGGCGTAGCCCGGTTACATGAGAGTACCTTCTTACGAAGCCAGAACGCTGCACACAACTCTCTGTGAAAGACGCATTACTTTTACTCCAGCAATGACGTAGATCACACGAAACGACAATAACAACAAACAATCTATGAATTTTGCATGACATTTTATCGGAAATTAAAACAACTACTTACCCGTATAAAGTCTCCGTTTAGCACGGTACAGTCTTCTCCTTTTTTGTAGATACAAATTCAGATGATGTTCAAGTCCCAAAAACCGAAAAACCCAAATTTCTTTACTAACTACTAATCAAATGTCGTAAATTCATCTGTCGTAATTTACCATTATATTAAATCGCAACCATAAATTTATAGTTTAAATAGTTAGTTATATATACAATACGGAAAATACATTATTATTTTCTACACTATATATAACTAAAATAATATTTAGGTTAAGCTCTAAATACTATCACCATGTTTAACGAAACGATCAAAAATGATAAGAATCTAAATGCAAAACCAGCAATGAAACGGATTGGATAATGTAATGTACTGTAGTCGGTACAAGTTGTTTTTTACATATTTTTACTGATAAACATCACAAGTCGTATATATCTAATGCATCGATAAATCATCGTTCATCACCAAAGTTTTAAACACAATTTTAGGAAGTTGATTCTTGACGCATCTACTCTCTGTTGGTGGTATAAATTTTCCGACTTGTACTAGGTTCCTAATGCTTAATCCGCTGAGTGGTACAACAGCTTGGTCAGGATCTGTTTTCAGCCGATGATATTTTGTGATGTATCGGTTTTGCTAATAGAGTGCATTGTTCGAAAAAACATTTGTTTGAAATTATTTTTTATTAAATTTCAAAATGTTGCGTAAACAAATTTAGCCGATATTTAGTAATATCGACTCAATATACAAAAAAACAAGCTGCATGTTAGGTTAACTCAACTAACGGTTTACTTTCAAAATCAGATGATTAAGTGGCATTTTATGGACGAAAGACGATGCTGGAATTTGGAAAGTTACGAACGTAAATAGCTAGTTATGTTGCTAACTAACGGGTATAAGAAAAGCAGGAATAGCGTGTAATATTTTAATCAGGAATTATTTAACAGTTTGTTTTAAATTTGAATTATTTAACAGCTTGTTTTAAATTTGTGATTTCTAATATTGAAGCAGCTCTGATTTAACCTAATAGGTAGACTTCATTACTGGGTACTTGGCTTATTGGCTATCTTCCGAGCTGGAAAAACGGCTGTCTATTATGCTGAATCTAAGAAAACTGAAGCATTTCACAGGCTAATTTTTGGCAATTATCGATCAATGAAAATCTAACATGATTTATTCTCTACGATAATACAAAAAGGAAACGCTAAGTTTCCCGATATAAAGTACTCTGAAATAAATATTTAAATTTTAAACCTAATAAAATATTAATTTGCAAGCGTTCTAAATAAACGAAAAAACAACAATCCACTCCCGAAAACTCACTGTCTAACATAAAACATTATGCGTTATAATTAATTGAAGAACATGATAATGAATTTATATTACTGCGAGGCGTGTTAAACATACAAAATACATAAATACAGTATTAACATAAAACTAACATAAAGACACGACATATTGGCGGTTGTCAAGGTAAGGTGCCGAGGCATGAAAATAAAACATGAGCTTCTTCTGCTTAATGTGATTAGCTCTCTTTATAACGCGTAGACAGCCATACTCAGTCGTGTCGCCATATTTTTATCCTATATCACATATGCTCGCGTGTATTAGTGTGTGTATCCAGGTCTCGGCTGTGTCTGTCTGTCTTGTGCGGTTAAATTACTGTGAAAACTGACAGCATTGTACATATATAACTGTACTACAGCTCATATAGTTAAATCCGTGAATCAAAATATCTTAACGCACGCTTAGCTAAATTAGCTGTCTTACAAGTCTGTTGTATCATTGCCAGGTGTGCGTTAAGTGATTTGTACGCACGATTGTGTTTTAACTTGTTCAAACTCGTTACAACTGTGCGTACAAATATGTTAACTCACGATGGCTATGCTGAAACTGTTAATTGTTCGCAATAATTGAATTGAATGACATTTGTACAATTAAAAAATGAACTGTGCATGGGGGAAAATATAACTATGCAATTAATAAATCAAGCTTCCATTCTGCATTCGTTATTGATATTTGCATAATGATAAAAAAATTGCAGAAATGCCATCTGCAGACCGAACAAATAACGGACTGCTATTCAGCTTGCAAGCTGGTGATCAATCCGACAATGGCGACTAAGTGCATTGCTACTGTTACATTACACACATGACCATGCTGACCCAAGTCAGTCTTCGAAGAGCGTCTAGAATATAGCCTTCTAGGCATTATACTACTAAAAGTAAATGTCGCTACTAGGTTGGATTATGTCGGGTAGGTTCAGGTAGAGGGCCAGATTTTGTCACAAATCCAACTCGGATCGTCGCGGCAGATTCGCGTCTACCACTGGACCCAAAACTTCATCGTATTATTATGTTCTATCTGCGCAACTTACAGAACTTTACCAAATCAAAACGAAGGCTTTGGTGGACCCATCAGTGATCAATGACAAATTTTCGTGTAATATGTACATGTGCTATATGTAATACAGCGTAAAATATACAACAACCTAAACACATATTTTTAGCATCTCTTACTGTTGTCATACAGGATATTTTATTTTGTAAATAGAAAATATGGTTCTTGAGAATCTACAGTAGCGTCGGGCGGGTTCCGGTTGGGTCTACGAATTGTCCGCTCGGCTCGGGTCTGAAAATGTGGAAATGATGAGGTCTTTAGTCACGGAATCATCATAGTGCTCAACTGCTATTATTCCTCATTGCTGGCTAATTTTCATTAGCAACGATGTTCCTTGTACGACTAATAAAAACTTTAAGTCATTAAGATAATTATAATCAAGGAATTTAATTTGACAATATTGTCCTGCGAAATTAATTTTAATAAAATGTTTAACCAGTCCCAAACTACTGTCTATCAGGTTATGCTCTCACCTAGTGCCTCATGAAAAAAATTTATTTGTACCATTGTTGTATGGAAAAAGTGCTTCAATGCATTAGAATAACCAAAATAGATTGGTCGCCAGTAATTAAAAATTTTAGTTAAAAAATTAACATTCTATATCTATTTACTCAATTTCAAGCGAAATAAATATATTAAAACCGTTGAATGTGTGTTCATAAAAACGGTGGAATCAGGTTTGGTCGGGTCTGAAAATTTAGACTCGATGTCGTCTGTTATTGCAATCTATCCGATATAAGCCAATTTGAAGCAGCTCAATATACATTCATTTGACAAGTGTTAGTAATGATCCAATTATAAAATGAAATTTAAAGCAGTGAAATTTTACGAACGGACATTTAAATTTAACACTATTGTTTATGCGGTTATTTGTAGTTATTGGCCATCTAGTAAAATTAAATAAACGAATCTGTCCATATTATTGTTACCTGTGTTTTAAGAATCCTCCGTTAGGTATATAATATAATGCATTAAGCTGATGTAATCTTAAGTTGCTCTCGATTTTTATTGTATGAAATAGCACCAGGTATCGGGAAAACAAAAAACGTTCTAATAACAAAATCTGCATAAATATCCAGACGAAAATGTCATTTATTCGTTCATTTTGACGATTGCCTGGTTTCCACATTATTTTTCACGGTACTACCGCTTCATAGCCGACTGTTTATTCAAGGATATCGATTGTCGCGAGAATTTCCCTTGGAAGAATTTAGAAACGACAATACATAACGGTTTCCACCTGAAAGTGTATTCGTCAATTTGACACGAAAATTTTTTTACACAATTTTCTGCGAAAACCATACCGTGTTACGCATAAATCCAACATATTGCTATTCAGGGGTCGTAATTGCAAACAAAAATATCAACGATGTAAATACAGACGTGTGTTTACACCGTACGGCACTTCCACGATATTTCCTTAGCGTGCCCTCACTTTTGAATAGCCTGCACGTTTACTAAAGAAGCTTAGAAATCACACTTGACTCCAATGTCTGGTTGCTAATAATGTGATATCGTAATTTCAAACAACAATAATAACAACCGCAGCAAGTTGAAAAGCACTGCTTCTCACTCTACTCAGACAATCACGCTATCCGTCAGTCAGTCTAAATTTGGTTTGACAAGCGTAAGTATATAAGTGGATATTTGAGATAAAGCTGAGGATTTTGCCTCGATGCTAAATGTAGCACATACATACAAACCAATTATTATTCTTATAACTAAAGTAACGTTTGAGCACAAGCAGCCGCACACATATAACTAACTGTGCAGCGCTTGCAGCCGAGACGCTACGGACGCATTTTAGCGTAAACAAATTTAATGTGACACACAACACAAAATTTTATCAGGCCAGACGTGCTACGACAGGATATCACGATGGGGGATACTTTCAGGTCTATTAGAAGTTTATGAAATGTAAGCATAAGTATCGAATCATGGCAAGTTTCCTCGTAGCGTATCATGTTTGGTGTGATCGTATAAAACACTGTGTTTCTGAAACTAAGCCTAAGCTTCACCGGAGTTCACCATAAAACATCAAATTTGTGTCGTATGGTGCTCATGTCCAATTTCCCTCTCCCACTATTATAGGGGAATGATTCTCCATTAGAATATCGTTATAATAAAATCTGTATTCTATGATAGATTTTATAACAACATTAAAGAATAACTATGATTTCAGGTATATGTCTTCAAACTTGGTTGATTTTGCGCCCGTACAGAGAGTATAAAGGTCATTGAATGCCTTTCAGCTTATCATAGCTAATACAAAACAGCTCTATCGTAATTTTACCACATCATAAGTATATCTACGCAAAAATGCGTTGACAATGACAATTGTTTGAAGCTCGTTCATGAAATAACGCAAAACAAAAAAGTTCACACGTAAACTTCAACTCAAAATTTTCACAGAAATTGACACATTGTCTGTACACTTGTGTCTGTATTGTGGTATATTAAATTTGTAAACTTCACTCTTGCGAAGCTAGACAGCTACCAAGTTACTACTACAGCGACGAAATTAACCTATCAAGAACACGGGACGTGCTAGCAAATGTGGAAAGCCATGTTAAATTTCAATTTACTAAACTAATAGTTTTTATTACAATAATCGGCTCATAGCTGAAGGGAATGGTATAGTATTTTGCAAAGGCGCAGCACGCATGTGGAAGGTGGCCCCCACTTTTTGTTGTCGGGGCGGTTCCCTTCATACAAGATGTCGCTGTAAGGCGGTCTAACCCATTTTCTCGCTGTTCCCTCACTTTTGAGCAGCGTACTGCAACCTTTGTCCTCTGCTAAGCTATCCCCGGCAGACAATAAACTACATACGATATAAAACATGAAAAATTGGGGAATAACTAACATCAAAATCTCTTTGTTATTAGTAACCGAGCGACAATATTGAAACGTGCACCTCTTCGAAAAATAAAGGATATTAAGACGCGGCAGACATGTCTCACCGCAGCTTGACATTTCATTATTAAAACCCTTAATAATAATTATAACACGAGCAAGAGTATCTGCTTAAAGCTTACACAGACCTAGCCAGTGTTGCGCGGCCGAGTGCAGATTAATAATCTAATGTGATAATTAACTCCCAGTGGAAACGTGACATAGTATAGACTCGATGTATATATAAAATGAAACCCATTTGATGCTGACATTGCTAAATTCGCCATATGAGGTCTCATACTAAAAGACGGAGCGCGAGAGAGATAGAAAGTGCTCTCATGGGTTACTAATTAGAAAATTATATATTTCCAAAAACTGTAATATTAATAGAAATTTTAATATATAAGTAAATTTAATATAAGTGCGTATATATATTTTATATTTATGTATATAAACTCACATATCACACGTATATTTCCGTAGAAGGTGTTTGGTATTTAAATATCACTACTGTATCAAATTTTATTCATTTTTTGTTATATTCATGTGTCGCTTTAGATAGCAAAGATTTCACAATAAGTCAAATAAAACGCAAATTTCAAGGAATTTCGTTGTCGAATAGCCCAAAACATGGATGGCATAGGTCATTTCATTTAGGTGCTGGACCGGAGCCCGTAGTTTCAGATAACCGGACGAACAACAAGAAATTTTATACATTTTTAATTCTCATGACCTTCCAAAATTATACTAAGCGCCTCGGTCGGTGAATTAACAACTACCGTGAAAATTCAACTTCAACGATAGTTGAAAAAAAAATAAAAAATACTGATCTTACTGTCTAGCTATGTAATAATTCTCTCAACATACTAACCGCGACAACATATAGTTTAGAAAACAATAGAAAATAGTATACACCGGCAGCGCCACAACCTTCAGCTTGAACATAGCCAAAAATAGTAAAAGGTACAACTAGGGGACTATAGCTTTGCAGTAAATGCAGAATGCATTTACTGCAAATGCATATGTATTCTGGATGCAGAAACATTTGACAGAATAACTGAAAATAAAAATCAGATCAGATGTTTACATCTAAATGTTCGCAGTCTCTGCAACAAACTGTCCGATCTTAATTTCACGCTATCATGTGGAAAATATTATATACTAGCGATAACAGAAACTAGGCTGAACAATACAGTTCTACACTCGGTTTTAAAAGGCGTGTTCACACGCCCAAACTTTTTGCTCAAATTTTGAGCTCAAAACTTAATCAAATTTTGATCAAAATTTGACGGTAATTTTTAACGAAAAATTGCAATATTTAAAAATTTGAGAACAAAATTTGAGCTCAAACTTTTTCAAGTAATGAATCTTGATTGGTTACAGGAATATCCTTGAAAAGTTTGAACAGTGTTCACACATTCAAAGTTATCGAGAATGCAAAAAAGATGCTTTCAAACTTTGATCAAAATTTGAGCTCAAATTTTGATCAAAATTTGAGTAAAAAGTTTAAGCGTGTGAACACGCCTTAACACATAATCGCATTTTTCGGAAAGACAGGCAACATTTGAGAAGTGGAGGTGTAGCTCTGTTTGTGAAAACCGCAATGGCTGTGATCGAGGTTTCTAATAACACATCAAACATGGACCTTGAAGTTGTTGCTGTATACTTATCTCGAGCAAACATCGAATCGTGTGCTGTTATCGCCCACCAAACAACAATATTGACTACGTTTCTAGTATGATCAACTCGTTCAATTTATTTTGTGAAGTTTCCTGGCCAGTAACAATTGTTGGTGATTTCAACCTCTCGTATATTGACTGGCTAAATTACTTTGGCCATATAACTCTATTATTATCTTATACATAAACGGTATTATGGAAATTGACTTGAAACAACTGATAACGTTTCCTACACGCGATAGCAATATACTTGATCTGATTTTAACAACGTCGTCTATTAATGTTTCCATTGCAGGACAACACAAAGCTTTCTGTGTTCCGACCACGATGCGGTTTTGTTTTCATTAATTGGCAATTTTTGTAGTGACTCTATATATCCGCAGTCAAATTTTGACTATATAAATTCTAATTTTAATGATTTGAAACATTATTTGAACTGTTTCGGCTGAGAAGGTGTACTACGACCTGACCATAGTGTGGAAGAAAAATTAATATTTTGTACAATGCGAGTTTATTGTTTGTCCCCTCAAAAAATTTAACACCTCTGTGAAACAAAAATATCCTTATTATATTAAAAAATGATTTCAAAGAAAAGGGTACTTTGGCGACTTTCGAAAAGGTCCGGTGATTTTTCTATGTATAAATTGTGGAGCCGTAAATGCTCTAAATCTATTTTGAAATTTCATAGAAACAAAGAGCACAAAATATTAACCTCAGGCGATAAAAATAAACTTTTTAAATACGTTAATAACATGTGTTTTAGAAAAGGAGGCATGAGTTCGTTAAAAAGCCCGCAAGGAGAGCTGATCTTCGACAACGAGGCCAGCTCAAAACATTTAGCAAAGACTTTCTGAAGTGTTTTCACCATAGATGATATGCATTTGCCTTCTGATAGTAATTCAGCAAACGTTCAATTAAGTTCGTTCACTCCCGCCATAGTATATAAATACATGGGTAAATTGAAAAAGAAGCACAGTCACGCACAAGTTGGATTCACTCAGTATTTTTAAAGCAGTTGCAAGATATTCTGTGTTTCCCGTTGTCTCACATTTTTGACCAGTCGTTTATCAATGGTATTATTGTACCAAGTATTTGGCTACATTCTGATATTATTGCAATATTTATAAAGAATCCACGTCAGTTCCATTAAACTACAGATGAATTTCTCTAATTTCTAACTGCTGTAAGCTGAAGGAATCTATAATTAATGACAAGCTTACGGATCACTTAACGTCAAAAAACTGTTATCAAAAAACCAACACGGGTTTTTGGCGAAACCATCTACGTGCACGCAATTGCTAGGATATATTAATGACTGGTATATATCGCTTGATATGGGAAATTCAGTGGATGTAATATATATAGGCTTCGCTAAAGCTTTTGACAGTGTCTCACATGTAAAAGTGATAGGCAAGTTTTCTAATTTCCGTATATCCAATGATCTAAAAAATTAGATTGCTTCATTTCTAGCAAATTGCAAGTCGTGTGTAAAAGTATACAATATTTTTTCACCTTATTTCTCGGTCACATCTGGTGTTGCACATGAAAGTGTCCTCTGACCAATCATATACTTGTTGTATATAAATCATATTGTTAATGACTTGTGTAATGTTTCTTGTAAAATATATGCGGATGATGTAAAATTATACATTACATTGTACAACGACGGATAATGATAGTGCAAAAATGTATTTGCAAGACGCACTTACTCGTATCGAAAGCTGGTCTAAAAATGGCAGCTTCACATATCTGCTCCAAAATGCAAGCTCCTTTCTCTTGGAAATAGTAACCGTATCAGTCAATATTTTATTGACGAGTACCCTGTGTCACATGCATTCAAATGCAATGATTTAGGTGTTTTTATTAATGAAAATTTAAAAGGCACCTCTCATTGCAGGGAGATATCAGCTAAAGCATACCGCATCATAAATATATTATTCCGCCGTTTCACGACGACATACTGCTCTGTTATCATTCGTGCATATATTTCGTACATAAGACCAGTATTAGAATACGAGTGTCCGGTTTGGTCGCCATGCTCTCTTGGAGATATTGACACGATCGAACGAGTATAACGCTATTTTACGTGATGACTTTTCGTTAAGATAAGATGGCAGCTTATAGATTATGCTGAAAGACCTAAGAAACTTAATTTTGAGCCACCAGAACTAAAGAAGTTGCAGTTTGACCTTTTAATGGTATATAAAACACTTCATAATAATGAAATCGACACTTGTCGTGATTTATTTAATGCGTCCGCTGTAAGGATTACTAGAGATCATGCCAAAAAGCTGGTTAAAATGAAATTTAAGAGTAACACATTAAATCACTCACTTGCCATGAGGGTTATTAATGTGTGGAATTCCCTCGCAGAATGTGTAGGTAACAAACATCTTGTGAACGCTCCAAGCGCTAAACAATTCAAAGACTTACTTAAACAGCTTGACCTAAATCGTTTTTACATTATGACAGACACATATAGCCAGTTGTAATAGTGCAACTCAAAACTGATTAGTCTGTCTTGGTTGACACAATGGTGTTTATTTGTTGTAACAAGAATAACAATATTCCGTTTTAATTTTGGCATGTATGTATAAAATATATGCAGTTATCAACCAATAAAATTTTGTTTGTTTAAAGTAATACAATGTGTTATCTTTCCTTTAGATAAAGCTGTGGCAGTGATAAAATATTGCGTGTATTCTTTCCTGAATTTAGTGCACTAAAAGGCCAGGCGGTAGCTAGAAAAACGGTAATTGGAAATTGAGGAGAATGAGTTTCAAACCGTTCCAACATTTAATAGATAATAAGCGCTTAGTTCAGTAATATTTCCAACTACAGTATAAATCGTTGGACTTTAATGATAAACAAGTAGAAACAAAAAAGAAAAATAAGCAAAACCGGGCACAGAGTCTTAATGCCTAGCTATGTAATAAATTGTCATTCTACTAGTTCCAACAAGATTATAGTGGAGAAACGATAAGAAATTTGTTTGGATTGTCGGCGTCGCAAACTTTAGTCTAGGCATAGCCAAACGTAGTAAAAGGTACAGCTAGGTTACCACATCTTTGAGGCAAAAACCATATTTTGTTATGCTTATTTTCTACAAGGGTTTGGATTTCGAATCAAAATTGTGTATTTTTCTCGAATTTAAAGCCCAGCTGTTGTAGGGAATTCGCATTAATTTTCCAATTAAAATCTCTAAATTTTCAATTTTTGGGCTATATACCACTGGCGTCGTAAATTGTTGAAAATTCCTTCCTAGATAAATATGTAATTTTATATATTTGGGTACATTATTGCATATTCTGTCTCTAAATTGTAAAACCTAGCAATTTCTTTGAGAGTAATTCGCGTACTTCCAGTAAATCCATAGGAAAGATAAAGTTAACAAATTACTTCGAAAAGCGCATAGTATTAGTTAAGTGGTAACTACGACTGTGTCTTTCATTCAGTACGCAAAGCTGTAGTCGCTCATAAAGAAGACTGTGAATGTCAACTACCCCGAGTCCTGTGCCTTATAACCTTGCGCTAACGCCTACTGCTAAATACGTTGTTCGATCAGTAGTTTTACGTATTCATTTTACCTCCAAAACTGTTTATTTAACCTTGAAATCATTATCTGATGAACATTTCTTAGCCTGTTCAAATTTCTGCTTTGTGTTCAGCATTTTTGCTCGCTGATCGTTTCTCATTTTCCTCCAGGAGGAGAGCATGAACGTTAGCAAAGCCGGCTGAATTTTTCTTTGACCAGTGTTGTTAAAAACATGGTAGCTCATACACTGAGATAGTATTTACGTCTTAGGTTTTGTACAGAATGCTGTGCAATTTATCATGTCCATTTTTTGTTGTTGTTGTTTTTCTGTGAGGTCATTAGGGTTAATGATTTTATATTTTTCTTCAAAGGGAGAGAGAAGCCTCATGGAAATGAGCCAAAGTAACATTGAGGGGCATAACTGAAATGTATACTATGTGGTTCCAGATATACTAAGTTTAAGACTTAGTCTTAGCTAAGCGTAGTCCTTTATATGAGCCTTGAACTAAGTCTAAGACTAAACCGAGGGGGAGGAGGCTGCTGCATATCGACATCCCTGCACTACGGTCAACTTGAATGTGTAAATTAATTTTTTAAACTTCCGGCCGGTGCAGCAAAAATAGCTAAGACATTGTTTAGGTATCTACACTACCTTTCTGATTATCGGTATGCATTGCGTTAATGAGAATTGTTGTTAATTAAATTTCTTCGATACGTATTTCAGTTTCAAAGTTACGCCAAATTAAAACAGATATCATAACTATATTGCAATGCAATATCTACATATTCGCAACATTTATGCTTTCACTGTCATTGTAAATTTCCCGAAACTCATTTGAAGAGCTTATGACATTATTCTGTTGTTATAGCTACTAAATTTGTCAAATTTGATTTACAAAAGGTTCTTTTTCATTATCCCTCCCCGCCAGAATTTGGTCAATTTTGAAGTGACAGAGCTGGTTTTGGCATCAATCGATTCAGCTCGATGAAGCGGTTCAGAAAATACTCATTTCACCCACATATCTGAAATTTTTTTCGATTTTTTGAGGTCAAAGTGATCGCCCTCTATGGAATCCAAAATTTTTTCTTCGGAATATGGTAATATAGGGCACCATTCAACTCAGCTTGATGAGAGAAATCTACTGGTGTGTATTTTATTAAAATCTGCGCACCATTAGAAATTTATGAGGGCCCAAGTACCCCTGAGGGGTGGTACTTTATAACGTTAGAAAAAAGAACAGCTTAGAGAGGGGCTTCTGGGTGCAGCAGCCCCCCCCCCGACTTAGGCTTAGTGTATGTATCATATAAGGGCCTCAGCTTAGGCTAAGACTAAGGCTTAGGCTTAGTATATCGAGAAGGGAATGGCCTGCATTATATTTTCGCCCCACACGGTTACTTGGGCCCTTATAACTTTCTAACGGTGGCGTAGATTTCAATAAACTACACACCAGTAGATTTTTCTCATCAAGCCGAGTCGAATGGTAACCCAAATAACCATATTCCGAAGAAAAAAATTTTTGAATTCCCTAAGGGGACCATTGGGACCTCAAAAACTCGAAAAAAAAATTTCAGGGATGTGGGCAAAATGAGTATTTTTTGAACCCCCTCATCGAGTTAAATCGATTGATACCAAAATCAGCTCTGTATCTTCAAAATTTACTAAATTCGGGCTGGGGGATAATGGAAAAGAACCTACAAAAACGACCACCAAACATCTTCGGTTACAGAAAAGTAAAAGATAGGGTTAAAGTTTCGGATATAAACTTGAGTGTTATTTTCGACAAACAAAACATCACAGCTGTACGCCATCGGGAGTTTGCAATGTTCGCGATTTATATCGGTCGCTAATTCTACGCTCTTTGCTAATATGTTTGGACCATCTCGCAAAGTTCTGTAAGAAAACTGCTGCCACAGATGTTCTATTCTTAACCTTGCGAATCGCCTACATTATTGCAAACCAACGAGAAAGTGGAAAACTCAAATTTTATACAGGAAGTTGTTCCTACAACATCATGTTAATAGTTAATCTATTGCGATATCATCAGTGTATGTTTATGTTCAAATAAGATGTACGTTACGAGCGCAGCACGCTCGAAATGACGGTGGGGCGACTCAAAGTAACGAGAGCCATAAAGGAAAATTGTGGTCACCATAAAGGAATAATCCTATTTTTGCTACTGTTTCAGTTACAGCCCCACCCGCCCGCTCCCGGTTGCCGTGCCCCAGACGTACGATGCAGATTCTGAGAAAAGTCGAAAACAAACTCACTAGCAACTTGGCGACTGTGGCAAATCTCAAATACATTAGGCAACTCTGTAGCTAGAGTATCTCATTAAAATGGGCATAGAATGTAACAAATCCTGTTAAACCATTGCTACACGGTACGGCGCCAGTATTACCTACCGTTTCAAGCTATTAACCAAATGGAATATACTTTATTCATCAGCAAAAAATGATAAATATTAAAAAGCGCAAAATAAATATAAACTGGCCTGTGTAATGTATAACAGCAGTCAGTGTTGACTAGAAATATATTGATATAAGTTAGTAAAGCAACACCGTAAATGAGCTGCCTTGGTATCACTGTTGTCAAAACCATCATGCCGTGAGATTGTATCCAAATATCTCTGAGGCAATGTTTAGAAGTGGCATATGGCTATGCTGACACATCGAAATTACAAATCGAGCTTCCAAAACTCGATATAAAAAATTAAGACAGTTTCGTTCTTTAGCATCCGTGGCACAAAACTTTAATTTCAAGGTCTTGGTTATGATTTCAACAGTTTATGTTAAATACAGGCTAGGATTGCCTTACAACGTTTTATATATTGCAGTTATTTTAGGATTTTAGTTTTACCGTTGCTGTTTTTATTTCCTGTTTCACTCTAGACTAATTTTTTCAATATTTCAATAGAAGAACCTTGATACTGATTAGGTATCCCCAACGAAACTTTTGTAAACTACAATTTTGATTATGTATGAATCCACGAAAATTATTCCATGGGAAACTGTCCTTCACAATTTACTACAACGGTTCACTTTGGTATGAAAATGTGAGCGAAACTCTGCTGAAGATTGTCGCTAACTTCCTCAAACTCTCTTGGATTTGTAGGGATTTCATATAACTTAATATGCACCACAAATATTAAAAATCGCAACTCATGGATTGGTAAAAACGGCATTTATATCGGAACGCCGTTTGTGCTGAAACCAACACACACAATTTCCGATGAAATTTATAACCGGTAGGAAATTTTTTATACATAATCCTTATTTATTGTTTAAAATCAATACATTATCCGCCGTCGTAACTAGAATTCAAGATTCCCATATCTCGCAGTACAGATGGTGCTGTCAAGAGCACACCAATAAATCATAATGTGCTACAGGATTAAAATCTGGGATCCCTTTTGTCGCCCCACGTATAAATGGAGTTACTAAAATCTACTGTCCCCATTTGCTTCTGCACTTGTTCTTACTTAAATCGTTATGAGCAATAACTTCGGCGCTGAATAAAATCACTTAGGTTTCGCGTTAACTACAAATGCAAAAAAACTAACACATATAGTAACGAAGTATCAGAGCTTTAAGACAAATGGGCACATATGGAGCCAGACTATTAGAATTTGTGGGACCATATTATGTTTATACTTAGACACCAATGGTGTTTCATCCTAAACCACACAGCAAAAATAAATATCCACGAAATTCGATTCTTCAGACAAACACAAATTTTCAATATGAAAAATCTTTGGCGGAAAGTTACTAATATGAGTCGGATGAAAGGAAATTTGTTGTTATGGTCAGAGAAATTTTGATGCTTACACCACCTTTTCAGATCCCTAACTTCAGGGATAACTTTTCTAGAAAAATGAAAAAAAGTGGTCGATAAACATGGGGGTCAGAAAGGAGTAGTCTATGAGTATGGGAGACTAAAGTTAGTGATGCCTAAATCTGAGGGTCACAATTACATGGTCAGCAAACATGAATGAGGTAAAGGTTGATGATCTTAGAATCAAGGAGGGTCTGAAAGTGTTGGTCCAAGAACATGGGTGGGGTAGCAATATGTGTGGCCCATTTGTTGGGTCAAAACTTTCCAGACCTCGATGTACCGGGGACGAAAACAACGAAATTATTAAGACTGTCACACTCTTCAACAGAGTCGATCATAGTCGATTCTTGATGTGGATAATCAGAGTGAGGAAAAGCCATGACTAGAATGGGTACGTTATAGTATATCTAATCAACAAGAAAAATTCGTTTTCTGGTTAACTTAACATCAAGATTGTATTCTGCATTTGACTGAATAGAAAGTTGTAACTAGTGCGCGTTAACTTAAATATAACCATTAACACACCGACTAAGTATGATTCCATAACGTAAGTACTGCTTACTTAATTTTGTTATATAATAAAGGTCTTATAAGAATACTTATCAAAAATCTAACCTCAAGTGGTTCATGTGGTTTAAAAACGGTTTGAGACCCAATATGGGTGGTGCACATATATATTGTTGGTGTACACTTAACATTCAGCAAAATACCATGAAAATTGAGGAAAAGCTGACCTAATTACGAACAATAAAATTGACCCGAAAGGAAAATATTATTGTTAGTAGTTGAGTCACCATTTACCTTCAATGACGACATGATTTTCTTTGTTTCTTCTTGAGGCGAATTTATTAATAATTATGTTTAAATTGATTCTGTGATCCACTGGATATACCCATATATCCTACACATGTTGCTGGCACTGCCATAGCTATTACATCTAAGCAGAATCCTGCTGTCTTTTGGAAAGCATTCCTGTATTATTATCGGCCTTCTTCACACTACATCAAGAACTTGTTTAAAAATTAGCTACTGAAGAAATGTTATACGTGGACCGACATCTTGTGTTTGCCCCGTCAGGATTTTAGATCCGACATCTACAATCTCCGATGACAGACAAGCTTGTACAGGCATATCACAAAATCTAATATGCACGCTCTTAAACTGGTATACGCAACGTATAGTTTAGCCAGCCGTAAAGTAGCAAAATGAGCTCTAGCTATCCTTGCCTACCGTTATACGGAAAACAAATGTATATAATGCTAACTATATCCGCATGCTGGAAGCGAGCAATTCTGGTTATTCTACGATTAGTGATTATTCCGTTGTTCCAAATTGAACTTCATCAGCATCTTTCAATTATAAACAAATCTAATAACACATCAACCAGCAATTTACATTAAATGCAACCAGGGGCTTCGCAATACTGGTGGACAGAGGGGCGGGCCCTTCAAGGGTGCAAAAGCAAAAAATCTAGAGGGTGGAATTAATATACATCTTGCAAACGTTGTACGGCTACGTGAATGCTGGTTACTATGAGTTTATTTATACATACATACATGCACGACCAACTTGTAGATTTTTGGGAGTTCGACGATCTTATTCATCCGCCAGCTATATATTTATATATATGTACATAACTCAGCAACATAGCAATTTTTTCGGAAGGATCCTAGAGCTATTTGTAAATTTACATACATGATTGACCGACCCGCCATGTTTCGGGTGGGGACGACCAAATTGGCGTTTTCCCGGCATGTTTTGGGGAGTGGTGGGTGACAGCCCCCGTCTCTCCCGAATTAGTGCCCATGGTCCCTTCATTTTTTGCTAACAAATTGATAAAATTAACTCATGGGGTTATAACAAAATGAATGTACACGACCGCTCCATGTGTGAAAAGCTTGCGACGCCCCTGAGTGCAACGTTTACGACTTCCAACAGAAACTGAAAAAATGCTACACAATCTGCTACAAATACGAAATATCAGTCTGTTCGATACCTTAGCAGTACAGCCAACAATAGCGATGGTGTCCAGCTAGAAATTGACTGACAGTGATCGCAATAAGAATATATTTCCGAAAACCTATCTGCAAAAGTATATTAAGCTACAGCAACACAATATAGCGTCAAGAATTTCAAAATAAAATATTATACCTGCATCGCAAGAGCAGTCAATAAAAATGTGTGGAATGATTGAAAATTGTCCGAAAAAACGATTTTCTTTTCCTTGCTTCGCCGTAATGACAATCGCAAACAACTGCCGCAACATATTATACCGTGTGATTTTGTTGCTGCTTGTAAGGCTAGATAGAGCCCAGGTATGTGTTGTATAGGGAATTTGTTTTCTGTTCTAAACCTGTCATAAATTGACAAATAATAGGTTTTATGATGAAATAAACAATCAATCAAATAAACAAGTTACGCGTTCATGTCAGGCGTAATTTGTCGAGGTCTAATTATTAACAAATGGGAAAATTCAAACAGATTAGAAAGTGACACGTTTTCGAATTTTTGAAAAAAACGCATTTTCAACATTTATTGCTCCATAGAATTTAAGAAATTCTTTGAAATATATTCGTCCATCAATTATTACACATGAATTTATCCTCAAGATTCCTGCATTTAAATTCCGTATTAGTTATCTCGTCCGACAATAATAGACCGCACTGCAGGCAGAAATTAGCTTTAAGCCTAAATATTATTTTGGTATAAAACTCTGACATGACTTATAATTTAATTAGATGGATGCTAGATTTTGAATTTAGTAACATTGAATACTTATATAAAACTGCATAAATTGTGCAGTACCTATCTAACTATGAGCATATGGTTAATTTTTCAGGCACCATCTAGTCAAGTTAATGAGCCAACGTCTGTGAAAATTACAGATTATTCTTAAGCTATGACCGAAAGCTCTTAATTGTGATAACTTTTGCATCATTTACCTTAAGATGTGCGCAGCAGGGCCGGATTTCGTCACGGTCTGCCGCGGCTCTAAAGCTATGCTTGGTTTTAGGCCGAGCTTAACCCTACAAATATATTTAGCTAATAGTAAAGTGAGGCTGATAAATTGTCACAATGGCTTGAACTAGCTCTAAAAGCCATAAATATATGTCGACAATGGAAAATCGCTACGAAAGGAAATTGATGATAGTTATGGTCTTATATTCGTAAAACATCCTTCCAGTTACAATAGCATAATTTTCATGCATGAAAAAGTATGTTTTATATAGCTACTAGGTTTGTTTGTAAAAGGCGCCTAAACAAAAATTTAGAAAATAGCGATATTTACGGATTTATTCTAGCTACATTTGTGCGTCTTACTTTAAATACAATTAATCTTGCGTTTTTTGGGCCTAAATCTAAATATTTTCCCTGCAACATAATCGGCTAAACTGAACGTAATAAATTTTTTTTCAGAGTCCGCGCCAGCTATCAAACCCTGAGATAGCCGCTTCCGGCTCATGCAAACATGCTAGCATAGCTTAGCTATTTATTTTAATGATGAAGGGCCAGATTTGGCTACGCCTTTTTGTCACGACCCGGAATTGGCTCTGTGACAGAATCCGGCCCTAAACGCACACATCTTAAGGTAAATGATGCATTATATAATGCGTATGGTTATAGGTAGGTTGTACAACCTCCACAACACAGAAAAGAAGAATATCAAAAATGTAAAAATGCAAATCTTCCTCGTTCCTCTGAAGTAAACATGATGCTCAATGAAATAGAGCTAAATGTTACATTTTAACAGCTATTGTATTTGAAACAAAACTTTACTGTTCCATTTGGCTACAGACGTAGCACTCCGAGACGTTTGAGGGATATCAGTTGTAAGGGCGTGTCTACTCACGCAATTGCATTATCATAACCTATTTTATTTGAATATATATAATACCGCTCTGCAATGCAATGAAGATAACGCATAATGCAATGCCAGGCAAAACAAAAATAATTCATTGCCTGAGCTATGTGACAAAAATGAGAAATGTCTTTGAGGTTCTGATTATTATTTTTAGACATTAGCTTTTAGACACAGAAACAAATTAAGGGTCTTTTATGATACCGCAAGCCAACACTGCCGGTCGGTTTTGTCGATACAGAGATTGTTTTGGTACCATTGGACTGAGTCACTTTCGTTTTGGAACGTATAGTTATATACCATTCGTTCTTCATTAACGAGACTAGTCGAAAGGTGCCGAAAAGGGTTACCCTATGCCACTCGGATAACAAAAAGTACAAAATAATCATAATTCGTTAACATACCACTTCTTGGTAACCTATAAAAACTAGAGAAATTTTTCATAAATATGGACCAAATTGTAAACTGACATATTCTAAATTGCCCCCATAAACTTCATCCAGTAGATTGATTGGAGCTTGACAACTAAAATCTGTTGCGAAGCAAAGAAACGTAAATCTTAAAAATTTGCATATCCATGCCGATACGTGCCTGCTCCACAGAACGACAAAGCGCATCAATTTATAGTATTGTTAAGTCAATCAAATATCAGCTTCTTGTGGATTAATAAATAAAGCCGAATTTAGATATGTCGTTTACAATTATAAACAACAATATTGTTTGAATAAAAATTGATTGTTACCAACAAGTGGTTGACTGACATTAACAAAATAGTCTAAAAGGGTTTTTGCTTCAAAAAGCAAATTTATAAGTTGCACTCCAGTTGCTTTGTCAAAGATAGATATGAAAAGCATAGCCACGAATACAAAATTCTGTTGTGCAAACATTTACAATACCGAAATGGATGTTTTATTTCAAAGACAATTTTGAATTTTAAGTAAAACAAACTAAAGCTTCTACAACAGCATTACAGTCCACATCATACTAATGGAGGCGTAATATTAGATAGAATTGTAGCCGATTTTTTATTAAACAATTATAGTTTTAACTTGCTATGCTGCGGTTGTAGAGTGATATGTGGTTCATGGTTGTGGCGACCTCAAGCAAGTGCGGCAGCACAAATTTGAATGGTTGACTGTACAACAGTATAGAATTTGAAGATCTGAACATCAGTGAACGAATTACAATCGGTGACACGCGTAACGCCTCACTAATCCTTACTTGTGTAGTGGTAGCGGGCTACTGTTTTAAGTTAAAAACTCTGGTTTAATCCCCGTTGATACATCGTACGAAAAACCGCGGATCTTTTTTACACATATATACAGCTAAACTGTGACACAGTTGTACCATGTATAATTAGTTATTTTGAAATAATATGTCACAATTTATGTTATTGCACAATATCGAAGGCGCCAACGCGAAAAAATTCTGGGAGGGGGGTCGGGGCGCAGTATAATCGAAAAATCTCGGGGAAGGGCAACGACCGCTAAAATCTGACCTGGGGACGGCGCGTAATCATACAACCGTTGCCCGGTTATGTGCATGATGGTTACCATATGTTTACGTTGCATACATGTTTGACCGACTTGGTATATTTATGGGGTTCGACCTACATATCAGTACCGTGAGATACATTTCTCTGTATACGTATATACATGATTGAAAACAATGACAAATGGCTGGGGGCAAACATATTACTAAATATATATGCATGTTTAGCAACTTGATATATTTGGAGTGGGACTACCAACAAGGCTTTTCCCGGCATATTTTATAAGAGACTGATCCCCCTCGTCTTCTGAGTGTTTGCGCCCAAAGATAGTAAGCAGGTAACTGGAAATTGCGCACACTTAAAATATTATATGTCTAAGAAGGTCATAGATGATTTTACAAGACACAAAGTATGCGTTTCAGTCCTGTAGCATAAGTCAAATATTTTTTCTCAAGAAATCTTACAATGTCATCCATGACTGAGAGTGCCACAACTTGATAATAATAGACTATAAAAACAGATGGAAACTAATTGAGACATGACAGAATATATAATAATGAAGATGACGTATTACGATTTGAACACATCTGAGGACGATGTAATAAATATTTGCTCAATCCACTGTTGTTGGGTGTTGCTGCAAATACAGACTGCAGTCAGGTCGGAACCAGATCGAGTAGGGTAGGGCATACACTTGCCGTAGACCCTACCCTGACCGTCGGCTCAAATTCTTGTCCGCGATAGTATTAAAATGATGCATATCATGTTCTGTCTGAGTGCTGTACGGAGTTTTGCACAATCCCAACGTTATCTTTCGTAGATCCAACTGTGATCAATGAGAATGGTATTGTAATACATAAGCAATAATACAGCGCAAAGTATGCAGGAGCGCGAGCACATATTTCTAAACTTCGTTTACTGTATTCGTGTCGGTTATTTTGTGCTGTCAATACAGAATTTGAGTCTTCATAGACTGCAGTTGGTCCGGATTAGGTTGTGCCTGAAAACCTGGACCTAAACCGGATATTTAGTTGCAACTTATACAAGTATAACTATAGCAGATCCACATAAATTTTCCAGATTTTGCTCAAACTAATAATTGGTAAACAAAATACAATTTCTGTTAATGTTGGGTAAAGGTTGTGAAAGCCGTCGGCTGTCCGTCATATAGCCGGCCGGAGATGGTCCCTGTCATCGGCCAATAGCCGGCTAGTAAGGGCCGCAATTCCGATGGCCGGCCACAAACGGCCGTCGGCTTTCCGTTAAAAAACTTCTGCCGTTGACAGTCGCGAAAGCCGCTAATGAGCAGTTATAAGCCGTCAATCGACCGGCTGTTGCCTGTATGTACGTTTACTGTTGTATGAAAAATGAATTAAACCATGCTACTGGAACTTTTTGGTGTTTAGATATATATAATCGTCTTATAGCCTACATTTTAAAATTTTTGTACTGTCTATATAATACCAGTTTGTCATGTTTCAGTAAATAATGGTATCATTGAACTAATATGCGTCAATGTTTAATGAACGTTGAAGCAGGCCATCGCCCTGTACTAAATATAGCAAAGTTCAAGGGAAGTGGGGCGGCCCATCCTACTTTTCCTAAAAAGCGTGAAAACATAAACTGATGAGGTTATAAGAAAATGAATGTAAACAACTACTCCACTTTCGAAGAGCTTGTGACGCCGTTGATATAGTCTAGCTATAGTGTGCTTAGGCGTAGGATTGAGCATTCTAGCCGCTTCATTGTCGTTGCGCAATACCTTCACATGCAATCGATTTTTGAATAAATGATTAAGCAACATTTTCGAATATTAAATTGTATTGTGGTAGTAGAAGTTTCTTGCAGCTAGCCGACCATTTACCGTCGCCCCGTGTATGAGTCGTTAACCTGCAGTTGTGACACCAGCCGGCCATTGGCCCGTCTAACAGTTGACCACGGCCGGCAGCTTGACCTCAAATCCGGCCGTTGCACAACAGCAATTTCTGTCAGCGACAGTACATACTTCTGTCCCAGTATTGCGCTGGAACAGTTCGATAGATAGCTCGTGAAATTAAGTAAACTCAACTCGTTGTAAAAATATATCTTCGCTTTGTAATTTTATAATTCAAGCGGACTAAAGAGCATAATACCAAAAAGAAAACCATGGATTATATATTCTATCAGAAGTAAACATCAGGCGGAGCACCAGATCAAGCTAAAACACCTAACATTTTAGATACATCACTCAGCCGTGGGTTAATTTGCATTTGAGCAACATATATGATAGCCTTTAGCTCAAGCTGCATTAGTGTATTGGTTTATTGACATTTCGGCAAAATTACCCATACAAAAGGCACATAGTTGATTATTTTTCCTCAACTAGGCTTAACACATATATCGGATGGAACATATTTTATTATCATTAAAATTGGGACATCGTAATATTGCAATGCCCATTAAGTTACTGGGTTCTATTGGTCAGTCTTCCAGGATATTTATTTTGAAACACGTGGTAACCAGTTTTGTATTTACAGTCTCCTAACGTGTTATGTTGTGCATGCAAAGCGATAAAATTTGAGCTCTATTCATTTTGGGCAGTACCTGTCATTTTATGATGTATGCAAATTAGTAGGCTAATTATAGATCACACGTGCATTGCAGCTGCAGAGGGTTCTGTGTTCAATCGTTATAATTAATTTTGTGTGAAATATATATCGCAAGGAGGAGTCGTTGAATTGGATGCGATAACTTTCGTCAGATTCATCTAAGCCCAAAGGTATTCAGTCGTAATCTCAAATTATATCACATGGTCCTTCGGACCGGATTCGAACCAGTGACCTATGGACCCAGTGATATGTCGACCGTACAATGCCGTCCATTGAAGCGACCCGGTGGTTCATCATGTTGCGGCAATCTGGGCAAAAGGATATGGCCACTCGATTGCCGCAACATGATGAACCACCGGGTTGCTTCAATGGACGGCATTGTACGGTCGACAAACTTTACTGGCGGCTCGAAACGGTTGTATGGTGAGAGCGGATGGTCGTGTCTGATGTAGAAGATATGCATGTTCCTGAAAGTATGACGGTCAGCTTTAAGAAAATGTATTTTATTAGCCTCAGAGGAAACGTATCCAGCATTTGCCTTGAGTGAAATATTCACTCCGCATAGCAGTAACTCAACCGAGTAGTTATCAGAGTCGTAATCAGAGTTATCTGCTTTGCTGCAATCAGTGGCGAACCTCTTTGCTGCTGACCGATTTGTGTGCACAGATGGAATTTTTTCAGTTTTGTCGTTCAGTCTTAACTCTGTCGTATGCAACTCAAGGGGGACAACAGGCGAAGCGGTCTGTTTAACTTTTTCTTATTCGGCAGTTCTAATGTCACGGATCTACAGATGCCGTCCCTCCCGACCGCAAGGTGTCAGAGAAGCCTGCTGTAGAGATGAATTCCGAACCCTTCCTGGAAGCACCAATCTTTTCGGCAACACGAGATGCTATGAACGTTCGAGAACAACCCGTATCAAACAGCAGACGTGCCTCTACAGGGCGACTGCCAGTGATGGTGGCCACTGCTGTCTGCAGGACGACCTGTTCGCCGTGGGACAAGAGCGACGTATCGATGGGTTTATTGGATAAATTAGACGACGTTTCATTCGTTACCAATACAGATTCCGATTTGGGAGATGACTCTGATTTCTGCTGGAACTTGACGAGACACAGGCTCCGATGATGGCCTGGTTTTTTGCAATAATAACACTGCCTGGTACTTGGGCAATTCTTCACCAGATGACCACTATTGAGACATATATAGCACCGTCCACGCATCCGCTTGCGGCGATCAGCCACGGTTGGATGAGTTTGACATTGATCGCTATAGTGGGAATCCCCACAATATGCACAGCGAGCGTCAG
>JASANE010019273.1:0-57002 GCA_030248225.1 Trileptium ribeirensis
AGAAAACTGCAGACATTTCAGTTGAAAACCTAGTTTTGTCCAGGACTGGCTAAAGCGCTAGCGAAAACGAAATCGTAATTAATCCGTCTGTATTTGCGGTATGCCAAGCAGATATATACTGTATTCCAAGACCGTTATTCTACGAATTTGCAGACTATGCATCGGATGCTTTGGAATAAAGCCTTGTGGTTAGGTTACTACCATAACCGGGTCACCGGATCACTACCATGCCAGCGTCTGTGGGTCACAAAATGGTGACCCGATTCCATCTCTGGCATAAAATATAGATTAAAAATACACATGACAATATGAACAGACCAGTAAATAAACTAATTAAATCAGAAAAAGGCGTAAATCTTCTTTATTACGGACCAAAAGTTAATATCAAATTTCAAGGATTTTGTTAAATCAACTTACCTCTGATCAGTGATCAGCTATCTCTGCAGCTGTAGCTAGTAATTCGTTTTTGAATGATTTCATAAATCTTGTTGCAAATGTAACCACGGTAAACTAAGCAACCATTAAACTAACGTTGGCAAGGCCGTAATATATGGGGGTAGGCGGGGAGAGGGCCTTCAGCTCACTCCTCCCCTACAACAGAAAAATCTAACCCAAACATAATTTGTTGACTAAGGAAGGGTGTATGCATAGCTGTCCAATATCTATCGGCTTAAGGGAGTAGATAGTTCGTGGGAGGGAGGTAAGTAAAGGGCGGCTAAATTTAAATTTTTAGGAACGTATAATTTTTCCCAATGTTTGCCAATTTTGTTGATAATAATTTCTTTACTCTTTGCTAATTTGGGCAATTTTACTCAATGTTTTTGAAATTTTACCATGGGGAGATTTGGCTTACGGGGTGCGCCCAGCCGTCCAGGGATCTCCTCCCAATGGTGTAACGTCATGTCAACACTAGCGATGCTAACTCTATCTCTGCCGAGTATATATTGTGGAAACTCCGCGGTCGAGTTAGATTTTGAATACCCAACCGAAATTTATAAAACTTTATAAAGTTGACATTGCTCGACAGCACTTAAATAAAGCCAAACTGTATATTAAACTGGAGGGGCAGCAATATCAAACTGGAGGGGGCACCAATATCAAACTGCAGGAAGCCAATATCAGACTAGAGGGGGCCACAAATATTTCACTGCTCATGTATATATTCTCACTACAATTGCACAAAGATGCAGATATTGTTAATGCAATTGCACGTTGTTGTAGATATGGTAGGGGAAACACGACAAATATGGACAGATTTCTTATTTGTACATGTGCATGGACCTATAATCATGATGAATATGGACAGTTTATATGTTTAATATGAACTAAACATGAGTAATATGGACATAAGCTGAGATCAGTAAAATTATGCACTTTGGATGATGATAATGATCAAAATTGTTATATTGGCAAGTTCGGGCACATTTGTCTGACCGTCACAGTTTACTGGGCTTCGCGAGAGCACTGCAAACAGTAAAAATGCCGCTTGTATCGAATCCCGCCACAGGTTTCATGCTGCCACCGGTCGCAATCAGAGCACTGTATCCAGCAATCGAAACCCTTCTGAACCTTGCCACATGCATGACACGGATCATACTTTTCATTTTGCAGCGGTCTGCTCGTACATGGTTGTGGGTCACATATCGCCGGCTCGTCAGCAGTGAGGTGGATGCGTACTGAAACAGGGATTACGGCGCACTAAATACCAAATCATGCAAATACACGGCGTCCTTCTTTCAGTAGTTGCAAATAAAAAAACATTTTGGCATACGCTATTTATTTAAAAATCCAATACTAAATGCCACAATATTGCAGCCGTTAATACGCACATGCGGGCTACTGGGTGGGGGTGTGTAGGGGTTACCCCCTAGGGTCAGGATGAACCCCCTCCCACTCCTCCAAGGCGGAAAACCAGGGGGACTAGGAATGTGAACAAATAAGCGAAAGTATGACGTCGGCGACCAAATAAGGTCGTCACCAGCGAAACCCCTAAGAAAGTCTTGACGGTGGGCGGGGTGGGGTTAACCCCTGGGACGACCGCCATCCCCTGTAGGGGTCTATCCCCTAACTCAAACGACCGTTGAGCATATATGCGTAAATTCCTAACTTTATATCACTGTAGAAACATTATCTTATTCCACACAGGTGTTGCCTATTACAATCAATTGTCGAAAAGCCATACCATTAAAACGGAATGAAAATTATTTCAAAGACCCGTTCCTGTACCGTACAGAAATGTAGAAAATTATTACCAGTAAGCAGTTCCCTAATTCAACCGCCTCCGAAAAATTCGCAGTAAGCGCGACGCCCGAAAGTAGACTCCTGCTAGGAACCGTCCGGTTCCAATATTTACAAAATTACAGTGTTGGCTAATATTCCAAATAGCGTATGGTTTAATTACGATTAATGATTGCTCAGCTAGTTTTGCCTTTCCGATGTTTATCTCAAATAGCTTCAATTCTTAAATTGAATGATTTTAGCTACGGCGTAAATACAAAATCCGTGAGTTTCATTTTAAATCCATAATAAACTGACCCTACTTTACGACTAAAATACTAACCTTACCTAACTAAATAACTTAACCTACGTTTTCTTTGCTTCGCCTTTTTATTTAGAGCAATGACAGGAGTGAATTCTTCAGGAAAGAGATCAAGAAATCCAGCTGAACTGCGGCTTGGATCTGACCGATCAGATTCGGCTTGATAAGGTTCAGGCTCAGCTGAAGGTGTTGCCATACACCGTAATTCAGTTAAGTGAACCGCTTCATCAGGCTGCATCTGAAAGTTAGGCGAAGCATCGTAGCCCATTACCGTGTGGAAGGACTGCTCACGTTCAATTCCCGTAGGCGGAAAATAACAGTGTTGATGAAAATTACTCTGCATCTGAATTGGCGAACTTTCGGGAATGTCTGTCACACTATCATTCTGTTGCTGCTCGTCAGCCGTCTCTTCAGCAGCACTAATTTCTGTGTCAGCAGCGGATTCATCAGGACTGCTGCATAAAGCATCAGCGGTCCCATAAGCTTCTTCAGGAATTACGTTTGGATTATACGGATAGATCCCGCAAGCGCGAAAGCCACTAACCGCGTTGGATTTTGTTGCAGATCTCGTCCAAACTTTACTAAATAGCCGCGGAACATCTGACGCAGTAACGTTCCCAATTCCTTGAGTTCTGCGCTTATTTTTAATCAAGTTGTTGCACACTTGCGCCCACACATTTTTTAAAGGTCCGAATACGCATCTATCGAGTGGCTGGAGATAGTTAGTGGTGTGCGGTGGAAGACAGGCAAGTTCAATGTTATTGTCACGACACAATTTTACAACGGCAATGCTACCGTGACTGCCATGGCCGTCAAGAATTAATACGGCCTTTTTGCCTTCCGGAATAGGGGGCAAGAAGTTAATAAAATGTTGCATAAACTGTAAAAACTTCTGACTGTTAGACCATCCGGAATCTGAAATAGTGACAATGGTACCGGCCGGGGCGTCGTTTTTCCAACATTCCTTCACGGTTTTCCCCTTGAACACCAACATCGGGGGAGCGTAATCGCCGTTCGCATTGCACGCAGCTAATAAAGTGGTTAATATCCGCCTTTCCTGGGTGACAATTTGTGACTGGTTGCGCAATGACTTGAAAGAGATAACTTTTCCCACCTTATTAGGAACAGTCAGAAGGCCTGACTCGTCCACATTCCAAACTAGCTCTGGACAAGATTGAACTTTAGCAGCCACAATAATAGCATTGAGGTTATCGAACCATTCTTGCACTGCCTGCCGGTTCATCCCTAGCGCACGAGCTCTTGATAACTTTTCAGGTTTCCGTAGCGTTATCTCGGGATGTCTTTTTTTAAAGAGCGACCACCAACCTTCACCTGCTGATCGTTTTTCTTTGTTAAATGGATGTGGAATGTTATATTCCTCACAGTACTCAAATACCATTTGTAGGAGCTTTTTCAAGTCAACTGGAAAGCCTTGGATCGACGAAAGCTTTAACAGATCGTAAAGTTCGTTCTCCGCATCCATCGGTATTGTTGGACGGCGACCAAGCGGGACGTCGGCTTCATTTCTTTTTAACATTCTAAGCAGCGTGGGTCGTGGCACAGAATTGATAGCCGACGCTCGGTAGGGATCTAAAATTTCCAATATGTACAATTTAACGAATGATGACAGATCTGCTAGCTTTGCGGGGTGTCTTGATTGCAAAACATCTTGGCAATGAAATTGTAACAAGTTAAGACTATTTTACGATAAAATACATGGCACCAATAGTATTAGAGCTCGTATTCGACAAGACCCTATGGGTTTTAAGCTATGACCACAGACCTGGAAAAACACGGCCAGTCTGTCACATCTGTGTAGCATTTATCTCCTAGCTGGCAAAATTTCGATAGGGGGTCAGCGATGAGCGCTTTTTTGGTTGCCGGCGTCAGATCTTCGAATACGGGTTCACATTTCTGCACGGGGGGCAACCCCAAGCTTTTTGGCCCTCGGGCGGGTGGGTAACCCCCCCTACCCCCCCACCCGCTGTGGACATGTGTGTTTAGCTTAACATACGATTCACAGTTTAGCACCCTTTCAGCGGCAGTATCTTATAATTGTCAGAATAAACCAGCGTCATTATCGCAGCGTCAGCGTCAATTATCATCACGTTATAATGTTATAATACCTACACGTTTAGCTTATTCTTTCATTCAATATACCTAACAATGTATATTAAATACCGTACTCATTCCAGATTTCACGTCTTCTATAGCTTTTTTCATTTGAGCTGGTGAGTACTGTCGTCGCCGAACTTTATCCATTTGGCTCTCCTTTACGGCTTTTTGGCGAACCACGGCTCTGGTATCTCGTTTGGTTGCACGAGGAAGTCGCAACACACGGGTCCGGCCATTTGATGCTATTTTTACGCGGGCCATTCTCAACTGAAACACAAAACCTAACACATGCTTAGATCCTTAAACCCGCAAACTTTCTTTGGTTTGCTATAGTCAGAGTAAATTTGCACAGTTCTAAATTTTTTATTGATATTATTTTTTTTATTCTAAATTTTTTTTATTTTTTATTAGTGCTACTTTATTAGAAAGGTACAACAAGGCAGAAGGTATTAGCGGACACAAAACGTTCTAAAATCTCGTTCATAGCACTATAATTGTAGTAAGGGCGATTTATAACACAATCATTTGTTGCCGCATTAGTTATATTACATTACACCTGCAGACCGATGGGCGGTGGGGCTCCAACGCCGTGAGGTCTGGACACCGCTCTGAACTGAAAACCTAGGATCCCCCGCGCATTAGGCTACGCACCAACCCCAACCCAACGCCAAACAACTCTGCGGAAAGAATGCACCCGTAGTCGAAACTATGCCGCCGTCGAACAAAAAAGTGCTCACCTGCTAAAATTTGACCAGCCAGCCAGGGTGGGCGACCCCCGCGAGTGCATTTACCTTCACTTACTGCCACGAAGGTCTGTCGGTATGTATAAATTAGACTGTCCATATTACCGTGGCACTGTTCATATTAAATATGTTTAATATAAGCAACAGTCCATATTAGACAGGTACTGTTCATATTACACATGTTAAAAATTGTGAGCTGCCCATATTAGAAAGGTATTGTGATTTTTGGCACATCCTCTAATCGGCGCACCCTAACTTTTTAGCACTTTGTATACACGAACGTAAATTTATATATCCTTAAAGCCAAGATCACAAGCTCTGTGAAAATGTAAAAATTGGCAAGATTCAGCTTATGGTTAGGAAATATCCTCGACGTTAAATTAAAATTGAACAAAGCTGTTTTTCACTACTTTTTTATAAACAGATAAAAAGTCTTACCTTAATTGAAGCGTATTCGTAATCTGTTGAACACAGCAGCGCGCAATTTGGACAGAGAGTAGCTAAGTATAACAGTAAACTGCGTGTAAAAAAACAGATTTAAACAACAAATAGTGAATAATATCTCACGTATAAACGTAAAAACTGTCCATATTACAAATGTGTTCATATTTGCCAGGTTTCCCCTACCAACCATTGCACGCAAGCTACAAATATATACGCGACCATTGCTAATTGCACAAAAATGCAGATATGGTTGATGCGTTTGCACGTTGTTGTAGATATGGTATCAACCATTGCACGCATGCTATAAATGTAGAAGCTACCATTGCTGTGGCCGCATAGTAATAGTCAGCATTATTTCACTCGACATGTGGTAATAGAAGCCCGTTATTAACATTTTGCGTGCAATTGAAAGAAGTTGTCTTTATTTTGCGTGAAATCGTTGCGCGACGTGTCTACGGTGTGCAGTTTGTGCACGCACTTCTGTGTGAAAGACGCATTACCAATGCAGGAAACCTCTTTTACAACCAGCCTTGGCCTTGATGCGATGCTTGTGCTTGTTCCAGTAGGACTCTATGTGCAATGTGCACACCATTGGATTCTACGAAGTAGACGCTGTGGTTTACCGTTTTGTGGGACATATCCATTTCTGCGATGCCACAGCACGCCCGCCATTCGTCCGAATGAATTATTGAGCCTGACAGAGCCACGTTGCATAAGATCGGCAAAATGGTAGCGGCATCCCGGCGTTCCAGGATTTCTATAAATCCACCTGCGCTTTCGTGACTCGTGTATACTACACCGAGAACCCGTTACCTGCGTGTGAGGCGCACGCTCATGGTGGTATTTTGGCTTGTAGCTGAAGCACGATTCGTCGATCCCAACCACCACCCCACATAGCTGGATTATATTGGCCTGAAGATAACGAGAACATATTACACCCTTCTCCTGCTGCTTTACGTTGTTCTCCGACTCTTCGATTGCTAACAAGTAGAGCACGTGTATCCATTGTGGAAGACCTACGTTGGAGTTGGCAAAGAAACTGCCATTTCGGATGGCGTTGTGCTTTTGAACTTACGGCAGTTCTTGCTCTGGCACTTCCACGCCAGCCGTCTTTCATTTTGACGTACCTTGTCCAGTTCATAATGCTACTTCAAGACTTGCACTGCATCGACTTAGCCAGCAGGCGCTTCTGTTGCATCCAGCGAATAGCTTTCTCGTTGTCATCCATCAACGACAGCACTTCGTGATGGAATGATGAACATGAGTAGAGTGTCCTTCTTTTATATAAGGAGAGGTAATTGTGTCGTGAGAACTAACTTGTAAATACTTAACTGCCTACTATGATTATTATTACGTTATTATGTGAACTATTGTGTGAGTTTTACGTGAATTTATCCATTGTGAGAATTATTTTACTATAAAATAACAATGAACAGTACAAGACATTACCTGGAATCACAGTGCCCAAAAAACGAGAAAAACATCTTGGACAATATCACCCCAAAACATAATCTCATGGACTATTTCCACCCCCAATAAAGGCTGGGGCAAAATTGTCCATGAGATCCTGATTTTCCAATGCCTATTGGTATTTCCGGCGTTTTAGAGGCCATCCCGGTCCTTGTGACAGTTTTTCAGCCACGTTTTGCTAGTAGCAAATATATTTATAGAGCCAGGCTCGGCCCAAACATTGGCGTAATGACTAGTCGAAGCTAGTCAAGCTTCGTTAAAACTTCGGCAGACTACGCCTAAATCCGGCCCTGCCGCACACATCTTAAGGTAAATGATGCATAAAACAGGTCTAAAAAGAAATAAAGGTCCGATGGAATGTTCAATGACCGTAACCATACGATACTTAATGTGGCGCCGCAATATTTATTGCTTTATCGGACTTGTACAGGCTTTCAACCTCCAAACCTCCATTCAGAACTTTCAACCTCCAAACCAACAATCAAATGATTTAGGAAAAAAAACGCTCCTATAATATGTGTTCGTTTTAACTGTTAGATATAAATTATTGTAGCGAATATGTTAACAATATAGTCATAATGATTATAAAAACAAAGCCTGTGATAATAAAAAATCAGATCAGAACTTCGAATATATAATTACAACGAAGGGTAAAAATTGATTTGAGATTTCTGCTCAGGGCAGAATTACGCTACGTTCCCAAGGCAATTGGCCGATTTCAAGTGCTTAACTAACGTTATATGTATTTTCCCAGAAAACAAATCAGCAATTATTGGAAATTGTAACGATACCAGTCTCTACCCCACCCATAGGTATTTTTAAGATAGGCAGGGCTGCGCAACAAAATCCGGACCCCCTAAACCGTAATTCCCTACCTTGAGGTAGTGCACGCCAATCCCTCTACCCTACGTACCGAATGCGCGGAATTTTGAAAAAAAAACAGAAAAAATAATGGAGGAATTTGGCACCACCAGGGGAAAATTTTAACCAAAACTGGCAAAAATTAGGGAAAATTTTATTAGAATTGGGGAAAGTGAAGTTTCAGAAAATAATGTAATTTTAACCTGTCCTGACTCCCTTCTCACGGAGCTCTCCATTACCGCGGGAACCATCTGCACCCCGCACCGAGGAAACTTTTACACCTATACCACAAATAGATCAATGAGTTGATCGAATAAAATGTGGTATCTCAGCGTCATGTCGTTTACGCGTTTAACAAAAACGAAAAAAATCGAGGGATTATACAATAAGACTACTCAACTATACAGTGCTGCAATTATTGTTAAACCTTTCCGCGCGTGTTCGTCGAAATGGCAGGGAATGCAAGGTTCATAAGGGAGGGAGGACAAGTACCTAAATATCGCTTAGGGTAAGCCCACCTCGCCTCCCTAGAGATCGATGGCCTAAACGTGGACGTTTTCCACTAGACCGTAGATCACTTTGGCAACAATGCGCTGTATACAGCTTTATAGGGCTAAACCATCTGAACGAAATGTGTCCAACTGGGTCAGATCACACCCGTGGTTATCAAAATATGAGTCATAACGCGTTTTGGTAGGACACCTAGGAACTATACCCGAACCCTCTTTTGTGGGAAAAAGAGTGAGAATCAGTTTTTGCGTCCAATTAAGGCACACAAAAAGAGACTTCAAGCTTTCGAATGAGCTATCGCGCGACCTAATGTGACAATCAGAAATTCATTTATCCATGTAACATCAAAAAACCCACAAAGACGCCGTCAAATTTTACAGTCCAGGCCGATGAGAATTCTTTGGTAACACTTAGAATTAAAAATACATTCAGCACTTCTATTTACCCGCGTCTAAACCCTTTACTATATCATAGTTTTATATTGAGCCATTTTAACAGGCTTCACGTGCTTGTTCTACTTCACAATCCATCGCGTACAAATGTTGAAGAACAAACATTATAACATCATTGTTATTCCAGTAGGATATGTGCGATACAATTGCTGCGATATAAGTGCTTTAAAAATGGCCCATTTGTAGCACGTAGTCAACGCGGTTTTCGAGACCTAGAAAGTAATAATAATAACATCTACATTGTAACACTAGTATATTAATCATACCTGCTGGAGGTATAAGAGGAGTAGCCGGGTTTCAGCGAAGGTAGGCTTTCGTCCTCCCAGACGGGAAGGGCACGAGTCGGCAGTCAGGGGGTGCAGCGGTACGTGCGCCTAACCCCCACACTTATGAGGGTGCATGCATATTGATTCAAAAACACTTAGAATCATTATGCCACACAACATTGCATTATTTCGAGATATAAAAAATTTTGCAAGACAGAATGACTTTGTTCATACTATCGCAAAATAACCATATTCAGCTTAAATAGGGTTAAAGGGCCCCAGGTATTCGACCACACCCAAGATCCCCAGGTAAATTTTAGCATCTCCAGATCTCCAGCTCGTTACCTTCCTGCACAGCTAAAAATTAATGAAACATTAAATGTCAGAGGATGAAATCTGTGCGAATGTTTCACTACTTTGGCTAAAAAATCACAAAAGATTTCTTGCGGTCCCCAAAAATGGGTATTAAAAACTTCCCTTAAACAGATCCGCCGACATCACGCCACCAAAAGATTGCGTCAACAAAACCCAAATATAGCTGGCAGAGACTAGATGGCAGCGCGCTTGGAAAAGATATGGTTCTAAATTAATTTTTATTAAATTTTTGACACTTTCGAAATATTCGGAAGGGCCACTAGTTCGCTCGAAAGGTAACGGGCGTTTCTGCCGAGCATTGTTATACAATGCATACACCAAGAATAAAACAATATAAATACTGACAATTAGTGCAACAACCAAAAACCAATGATTTATTATAATGTCCGAGGTCTGCATACATCTGAGACATTATTTAGCTCCATTTTGAGATATTATCTCAATCAATTTGAGCCATCGCATGAAATCCAGCGAAATTTAGAAGTTACCCAGAGCCAAAAAATGATATAAAAATAAATTTTAAAAACCAACGCTTTTCAACCGGTAGCAGGGCGTCCAGGGTTGACATTCCAGGCTGCGAGCTTTTCAGTGATGACGAATCACATGCGGCTAGATCAGCTGCGGTCCTATTGCCACTGGTTTTCGTACTACTTCCGCCGATTAGACGTGACCACAGCCCTCCACCCGTGCTACCGCCGGATAATTTCATCGCAGCTTCTCCATCTACAATAAAGTTTGGACCTCTTGTACGTAAGAAAATTTGTTCGTTATTATAGCAACAGTTGTATGCACCCACCCACCCTGAGCATGGTGATCCTGGAACCTCCCAGACAGAGTCGACAAAAATCTGTCGTTGATAAAAATATCTCTGCAAAAATCCGGATGTTGACGAAGCCCTCCAGCTTGATCTCTCGAAACCAACAGTGATATTATGACGTAAATTATGCAAAGCAAAGCTCAGCAACCAATGCATGGTGCAGCCCATTTTTCGATTAACATCGGATTCTCAGGACAATGTCATGGGTTTGTTGCCGATACCATATTACCAGTCCCATCATTTGGTTTCTCTAAACTACCAAAATAACTGGAGTTATCGATCTGAGAGGCTCCACAATTCAAAACCGGGACAGCTGGAATTATATAGAGATGATACCGCCATGTTTATCTGGTTTAAGTTTAACTGTGCCGCAGCTCAGAACTGGTGGAATTATGCGTATCCAATAAAGGACAATTCTAGCAATTTTCAGTTCCGCACGGAAGAATTCGAGCATTTTTAGACAAAATATGCAAAATGTGGTATATTTGTTATGCGAGATTAAACTTAAAATGACCCCGCCTGCCATACTATTTTTACAATTGCCATATTTTTTGTAACAGAACGCTTCCTTGTGATTGCATAATGTAGTAAAACCATTTTAGAACAGCAGTAAGATGGTAATGGTTATTTTTGGTTCGCACATTCATTAGTGAAATCCACAAATTGTTTAAAACATAACATAATTTTGTGAGTTTTAAATTTGTACGTTTTGTTCGTGAACAATGTTACAGGGAGGCATCACTCGACACATTGCGTGCAATAACACAGCGATATAAACTATTGTAAACACGTTGTTCAACAACTGAAATCATGAATTTTTAAACTTGTTCGTGGATGGAAAAGTATAAAAAATATAATTTGTTCGCGAACACAAACGTATATTCATAAGCAAATGTTCGCGAACACAATCGTAGTTCTTAAATAAATTTATTTTTGTATAGAATAGTTTTCCATAGAGAAATACGCAAGATACATCAAACATGTATGATTAAAATCATCAAGCATCAAAATGTTTGCGAACATTTGCTTTGTTTAAATTTAAGTTGCGTTGGATGATTCCAGGTTCATAATTTAATAATTGAGTAAATTTGTTGAAAAATTTAAAATATGAAAATTGTTTGTTCGCGAATACTTGAACATTTACCGAAAATTTTACTCTTTTTGTAAACAAAAATTTGTTCAATTTCGTTTGAGATGGCAATGGTCGCGAATGCTGAAAATTGAAAATTTTAACAACGTTCGTCTTGGCGAACAAAACGAATCTTGAATTAGTCAATGTTCTAATTAGCAGTGAACCGTTTTCTACTTATAAGAAATCGCCAAAATTCTGTTCCAAGACAGTTAGTAATTTCTGGCAGTTGGATTCAACTTTGTTCAATTGTGGCTGACGAAAAACCGTACCAAATTTCCTGTTTGTTCCGTAACAATGGTTTTTTATTCCACATCGCCTAGCAAAATAGGATGGCGGACGGGGTCATGTTAAGTTCAGTCGCGCATTAGTCAGATAGAGGAAAATCAGCAATCTTTAGGCAAGCAAGGAATGGAGAAAGCAAGTATTTTTGCAGGTAAACCGCAGAATTTTTTTGGTTGGCGGTTAGATTATACATGACCAAATTGGTGGGCATTTTTAAATTTCTGTGGAAAAATATAAAATTAAAGTTGGCCCTTGCCTCCAAAAATATCAGGTCATTTGCTTATATGAAAAAGCTATAAACTGATCACGACGCCATTATAATATCGCGAAGCAAATTACGTGTTAATAAATATTTTTTACAACAAACGATTGGTAACTGGAGCTAATTTTGCTGCACTAAAATATCAACCAGAATAAGTATAAGCGAATATCAAATTAATAGTCCATATTTTATTTGATCTCATTCTTTGAGAAATCAACGAATTGCCGCTGCGTTTACATATAAAGCCGATGACGGGCTATGGACAATTGGGCTATGCATTATTTTTATCTAATTGCAATAACAAATTTTGTGAAAAAGACGATAAGACGACACTAAAATAATGTCTATTTTTTCTATTTTCTAACCTTTATCCTCTGCTCCAGATGGCGAACTGGTCCGAGAGCTGTCTCCTGATCCCTTATCGTTAGGCTGGTTCACTGAGCTGTTTGGCACGTCTGCATCGTCGAGCGCATTATTCTTTCGACGCTAAAACCAATTTAATATCATATAATGCTGTTATTGAATTCCAAGTGTTAACAAAGAATTCTTAATTTTCATGAGTTGAAATTTGGGGTGTCCGTTGATGAAACATGGCTTTATTCGTGTGGCATCCGTATCACAAATTTGTAATAGCTTAAACGCAATATCTCAATAGCAAATTGAACATCTCACGCGACAGCTCCAACGAAAGATAAAATCTTTAGTTAAGGCCGAAAGCAGAATGAATCTTCTTTCCCCGTAAAACTGAGCCGCAGGGGTCATGGTGTTCAAAATCGGGTCCGACAAAACAAGTTCTTGGCTAACCAATAATCAGCACACGTATTTCACTAAAATCATGTCAATTTTATCGAGCAATTAGGGCTCTGCAGGACTGTACATAAAGCTTTTCAACACAGCTGCCCTAGGCCCTGAGATTACGGTCAAAAGAGTTTTAAAATGGGCCCAAGGGAGCCGAAATACACGAAAACAATGATATCTCCATAGTCAATGGAGATATACCATGATATTGGATATAAATTATAGAACAATAATTGAAAATCTATGTAGCTTCCTGGCTTCTACACCGGATCAAAATTTATGGAGGGACGAGCAGGGGTCCCCGGTTCATGAACCGATGGAACCAAACTATGAGGGGTGTGTGCCTGAACCAGAGGGAGTGTCCACAAATATGGGGCGGCCCTCGGTTCATACGATTTTTCTTTATATTAATTTCTTCGTATTTGGTATTGATAGGTGTTTCGGCACCACCCATAAATTCAAGACTATTTGCAAACATGTCAATGAAAACTTAATTGTAGCACCACTTTTGGTTTCAAAAACTTGAATCACCATTCACCTCGCGTGTTTGTTTAGTAGTCAGTACCTGAGCCAACGGGCGATCAAGTATGGATGGCGGCCCCCCGGGTCGTCAGCCAGGGGGAGAAGTCGGCCAAAACAGTGGGGGTGGCATGTTCCCGCATAACCGGGGGAGACAAAGTATGTGGCGGCGACACCTCTCTCAACCGATAAGGAGAAACCAGACTTCGATAGACGCCTTATTACTGTGGTTACCTATTTTCTACATCTGGGTCCACGTATATTTTAAAATAAGCATAATGGGACTGGAAATAAAAAAGCAAAATTTTCACGATTGTGTGTGACACCAGTAAAGTCGGTGTGCCATCGAAGCTAGTCAAGGTTCTGGAAGTGATATACCAAAGGACACTCTGTGCGGTCAGATTACGGGAGGAGCTACAACTTCCATCCGAAATCGCGACAAGTGTCCGTGACAGGCGCCATATGTTCTGGAATCCCGTTCAATTTCATTATTGATTGGGTTTTAAACACGGCGGTGTTCGATACGGATGGGATCGATATTGGCGATGGTTCAAAGCTACAAGGTCTGACATTTGCTGACATCGGTCTGCTGGCCAAAAACCCCGCGGACTTGCAAAATATGCTCGATCGTATGGTTTTTGCTGCTGACAGTAGAGTTGGACTTGTTGTGAGCGAGAAAAAGACCAAAGTGATGCGGTGCGCTGGAAATTACCGTTACCCCGGGAGGTACACCCTGGAGCAGGTTGATTGCTTCAAATACCTAGGGAGCGAAATAACAACAAAGGGTGAATAAAAAAGTGATGTTTCTGCACGATTAGCTAAAGCTGTTGCTGCAATGCGTTCGCTAAACCATCTGTGGAGGAAACGAACTGTAACAATGAAGACCAAGAGACGTGTGTATCTCGCAAGTGTAAGACCGGTCTTAGTGTATGGATGCGAGGCATGGTCCGTGCTCAAAGAAACCGAAAGACGTCTAGAGGTTTTCGAAAACCGATGTATGTAAAGATGTTTTGGCATATCGTATTTGGACCATGTGAAGTGCTGAGGTCCGACGGCGCTTTGGCATTATGCAGACGATAAGCCAATACATGTTGAGATAGGAGGTTAACATGGTTTGGCCATGTTGCGAGAATGCCCAATAATAAGAATTCCACACCGTGTCCTGTTTTGTCAACCAATAGCATGGTAAAGACCTTTGGGAGGCGTCCGGAAAACATGGATCCGGCGCTTGTTCAACGACATGGACGTACGCCCGATTAAGTCCCTGTTCAGATGTAACGCGCGTCAATGAAGGGAACGTTGGCTGTTTTTTGTCCGGGAACGTGAAGAATACAAGCGTATCATTAGTCATATTGTCTGACGATGGTTTGTGGCAAACCGAAGTCAATCCAGACAGGCAGGTGCCGTTCTCTGAAGTGGAATATATGTTTAATATTTAGAATTTAATCAGGCTTGCGTAAAACATTCTGGTTATGTGGGCTAATAGTTGCTACTACCGTATAAATATTTTCTATTTTGGCGCTTGCCTTATTTAGGGCTAGGGAGGTTGATTTTTGGGTATTCGAAATCTACTGACCACTTTTATTTTGTTGGCAATTTATTTCACTTTTACATGAAATCGTAGTTGCTATGTTAAGTCCTTTTTTTGGGGCTAAGGGTTGGTAGGGGATTTTTTCTTTTGACGGCTATCGGTATTACAAAGGGACGGGATTCGTCACCGAAACATTGTAGGTCCGAGATGTGGCTAGGAAAATGCCGGTAGGACGTTCCAGATGGTGCGCGTCTTTCTTTGTGTGATCAGTATTCGTACTCTATATTTCGCGTAGCAGCGTGCCCCTTGCTCAGTTCGATCACTCCGGTTCAGGTATTTAAGGTACTTGAGTATCAAACACGTAGCGAATGTTTATTACAGAACCAGTTAAGGTTAAAACAGTTAAGGCGCGATAAATGAGCACGTAGCATCCGTAGGCTGTGACAAGCTTTGGCTATTTGAGTAGCTAGAGTTCACCCGCAGGTTGCTATACATCGTACTATTCTTTAGTACTAATAATCTTATCGACCATGCTTTTAAAACACACCGGATACTTTCGCCTTCTTCTAGACACCGTCACTATTCGGTACTAACACACTCCGCAATTTCAACCCTAGATTCTGTTATTTCGAGTTAGGGTATGTGCTAATTTAATACGCCCCTTGTGAGGTTGGTACGACTGCCCCGAATGGCTGACGACGCATGTTTAGCTGAGTATCTGGACATAGGTCCTAATTTACGCTAGTACTGTCCTTATTTAAGGGTTAAGGTTCAGCCAACACCGATTACTTTTACGCTAGCTGTTACTTTACTAAAGCTCTTATGAGTTCATACAATCGGCCCCAAACGGCTCACGCGATTGCAGGGTTAATTAATTACCTTAACCTGAGCCTTTGGGGGCGGAAGTGAAATGAATGCCATGCCGTTTGTTGCGTTTGTTTTTCGTTTTAGCTAACCTATGTTAAAAGTTTTGTTCCAATTTTAGTTCAGGTTGGACTTGTCAGCACAGAAGCAACCGTAGCGACTTAGCGGAACTTAAACATGTTTTGTATTAATTGTTATATTTATTTTGTTGTATGGTCACAACATGACTTAGCTAATAATTTAGCGTTATCATGCTGGCGTAGAGTGGTGGCAATTGTGTTTAATTACGGAATGGGCTGAATTATAAATTAATTAAAAATGTATTACAGGTTATTGATTTTATGGTTTTCTGCTTGAGTTTTTTCGGCTCAGCCGCATCTTTACGCCTGTATTCCAGAGAGTTTACGAATTATTAATAGGGCGATTTCACTAAAGGAAAGGCATATCTCACTAATACTCGCAAGAACGGTTTATACTCGGCTTTCCGAATTGCCATCGCTTAGTAGAGGAAAGGCCTAAACTCGGCTTTCCAGGCGGTGTTTAGAGAATTATACGGAACTAAGGGCGTATTTTTATTCGAATCCGAGTGGTATAGTTAAAGTTCTTGTCCCAGAAGTGGCGATTAGGCAGCATCAAAATCACATATATGTATATTAAAGAAAGATATTAATTACCTTAGTAATATTAGTTTTCCCAAACAAATTCTTAGGCTCTATCAAGTAGGGTATTAAGAGCCACTTTGTACTAATCATACAAGTTAAAAGATACGTAAAATCTTCGGCCCCAAGAGTCGATTGAGAAGAGCCAGTGCTAGTAGAACAGGTGAGTTTGGGTATAGTAGCATTGCTTCTTGGGTGCAGCAGCCATTAGGAACGGCGCAGCAAGTAGTGTTAGTCTTGAGAAGAAAGGGTGAGTAAGGGGAGTGGATTCGGACGGCCAAAATATCCAGAACACTTACCTAATAATCAGCCAGCTGGTCAGCCATTCGGGAGCCTAGGGATTGAGCAAAACTTCCAACTAGATAGTAGTCAACCTCTACTACGTAGTTCACATAAGTAGCCAGCCAGCCATTCGGGGCGACTACAAACATAATATGACCGGCACTATTAGCGTAAATCTAAGGCTCAGGTTAAGGTAATTAATTAACCCTGCAATCGCGTCAGCCGTTTGGGGCCGATTGTATGAACTCATAAGAGCTTTAGTAAAGTAACAGCTAGCGTAAAAGTAATCGGTGTTGGCTCAAACCTTAACCCTTAAATAAGGACAGTACTAGCGTAAATCTAGGACCTATGTCCAGATACTCAGCTAAACATGCGTCGTCAGCCATTCGGGGCAGTCGTACCAACCTCACAAGGGGCGTATTAAATTAGCACATACCCTAACTCGAAATAACAGAATCTAGGGTTGAAATTGCGGAGTGTGTTAGTACCGAATAGTGACGGTGTCTAGAAGAAGGCGAAAGTATCCGGTGTGTTTTAAAAGCATGGTCGATAAGATTATTAGTACTAAAGAATAGTACGATGTATAGCAACCTGCGGGTGAACTCTAGCTACTCAAATAGCCAAAGCTTGTCACAGCCTACGGATGCTACGTGCTCATTTATCGCGCCTTAACTGTTTTAACCTTAACTGGTTCTGTAATAAACATTCGCTACGTGTTTGATACTCAAGTACCTTAAATACCTGAACCGGAGTGATCGAACTGAGCAAGGGGCACGCTGCTACGCGAAATATAGAGTACGAATACTGATCACACAAAGAAAGACGCGCACCATCTGGAACGTCCTACCGGCATTTTCCTAGCCACATCTCGGACCTACAATGTTTCGGTGACGAATCCCGTCCCTTTGTAATACCGATAGCCGTCAAAAGAAAAAATCCCCTACCAACCCTTAGCCCCAAAAAAAGGACTTAACATAGCAACTACGATTTCATGTAAAAGTGAAATAAATTGCCAACAAAATAAAAGTGGTCAGTAGATTTCGAATACCCAAAAATCAACCTCCCTAGCCCTAAATAAGGCAAGCGCCAAAATAGAAAATATTTATACGGTAGTAGCAACTATTAGCCCACATAACCAGAATGTTTTACGCAAGCCTGATTAAATTCTAAATATTAAACATATATTCCACTTCAGAGAACGGCACCTGCCTGTCTGGATTGACTTCGGTTTGCCACAAACCATCGTCAGACAATATGACTAATGATACGCTTGTATTCTTCACGTTCCCGGACAAAAAACAGCCAACGTTCCCTTCATTGACGCGCGTTACATCTGAACAGGGACTTAATCGGGCGTACGTCCATGTCGTTGAACAAGCGCCGGATCCATGTTTTCCGGACGCCTCCCAAAGGTCTTTACCATGCTATTGGTTGACAAAACAGGACACGGTGTGGAATTCTATTATTGGGCATTCTCGCAACATGGCCAAACCATGTTAACCTCCTATTCAACATGTATTGGCTTATCGTCTGCATAATGCCAAAGCGCCGTCGGACCTCAGCACTTCACATGGTCCAAATACGATATGCCAAAACATCTTTACATACATCGGTTTTCGAAAACCTCTAGACGTCTTTCGGTTTCTTTGAGCACGGACCATGCCTCGCATCCATACACTAAGACCGGTCTTACACTTGCGAGATACACACGTCTCTTGGTCTTCATTGTTACAGTTCGTTTCCTCCACAGATGGTTTAGCGAACGCATTGCAGCAACAGCTTTAGCTAATCGTGCAGAAACATCACTTTTTTATTCACCCTTTGTTGTTATTTCGCTCCCTAGGTATTTGAAGCAATCAACCTGCTCCAGTGGTGTACCTCCCGGGGTAACGGTAATCTCCAGCGCACCGCATCACTTTGGTCTTTTTCTCGCTCACAACAAGTCCAACTCTACTGGCGGCGGAAACAAGTAGATCGAGCATATTTTGCAAGTCCGCGGGGTTTTTGGCCAGCAGAGCAATGTTGTCAGCAAATGTTAGGTCTTGTAGCTTTGAACCATCGCCAATATCGATCCCATCCGTATCGAACACCGCCGTGTTTAAAACCCAATCAATAATGAAATTGAACAGGATTGCGGATGCTATGGCGCCCTGCCGGACACCTGTCGCGATTTCAAATGGGAGGCTACGCTCCTCCCGTAATCTGACCGCACAGAGTGTCCTTTGGTATATAGCTTCCAGAACCTTGACTAGCTTCGATGGCACACCGACTTTTTCTAGTATCACCAACATCGAACGTCTGTCTACTGAGTCAAAAGCTGCTGAGAAATCAACGAAACAGATCACGAACGGCTTTCTATATTTCTGCCGCCTTTCGATTACTTGACGCAGACTGAATATTTGATCAATACAGCCTCTGCCTTGCCGGAAACGAGCCTGAGAGTCACGCGTTGAGATTTCTCTGAATGGCTTTACCCGACCAATTATCACCATTTCCAGGATTTTTAAAGCTATATGCAGCAAACTGATCCCTCTATAGTTCGCACATTCACTTGAGTCACCTTTTTTGAACAGCGGCAAAACAATTGCGGCCTGCCATCCAGATGGAATTTCCTCCTCTTTCCAACATCGTTGAACCACTTGCAAAAGAGCTTTAAGTCTCGCTTCACCGCAATTTTTCCAGCACTCGGGTGTAATTTCATCCTCTCCTGTTGCTTTGTACGGTTTAAGCTTCTTCACAGCAAGCTTAACTTCGTTCATCGTGGGTGGGTGGGTAGTGATGTCCGACACCATTTGCTGCCCAAAGTCAGCATCTGCCAGTGGGTTTGTCGGGGTCGGACGATTGAGAAGGCACTTGAAGTGTTTTGACCAGCGGTTCAGTTTAGCCTCTGTATCAGGCAAAAGTTCTCCTCGAGAGCCCTTGACGTTTTCAGCACTACAACATGCGTTTTGCTTGCCACATTTAAGCAACTGGTACAGTTTTTTGAAGTCACCGGCCGCATTCGCCTGTTCCATTTGCTGCGCAAAGTTTTTCCAGTACAGCTCCAGGTCTCCTTTCAAGGCTGCCTTTACTTCTCTTTCCTTGTTGCGTGAGTCACCTCTTTTCGTAATTAAATCCAATGTTTGGCTGGAAATCCATGGAGTTTTTTTCTTTGAGACCTTTCCTAATACATCTGATGATGCTTCGAGAATGGCGCCTTTTAGGCGCTCCCACGCCATCTCCAATTCGGTGTCTCCATCACAAACACACTCCGCCTCCAAGCGATTTTTTACAGTTTCAGCAAAGCGTTGCTGCTGTTGTGGAATCTTCAAACGGTCCACATTGAAGCGATTACATTGCTGACTCTTCTTCTTCGTTGAGAATCTCAATCTAATACTTGCATCCAACATAGCATGATCACTGTGCCAATCCGTACCACAGTATGATCTTGCATTTAACACAGAGCTCCGTCAACGGGAACGGACTATAATGTAGTCAATTTGGTTATAGGTATTGCCATCCGGACTCAGCCATGTTGTTAGATGTTTGACTTTGTCGGAAATTTGTATTTGCAGCAAAGAGGCAGTTCTGCTCCAGGATGGAAGACAACCGATCACCATTTGTGTTCCTTGCAGCCAAAGTATATTGACTCATACTGACTCGCTCGCCTGGCTGTGACTTTCCGAGCGTAGCATTGAAATCACCTGCTAAGATAAGAAAATGCGATTTCGGGATCGATTTAAGCCCGTCGTCAATATCGCTATAGAAATGGTCTTTCTCATCTTCCGAACCATTTTCTGTAGGAGCATAAGCAGCGATAACAGTTATCGGCAATGGCTTGGTATCAGGGAGTAACCGGAATTCCGGTTCCGGCGAAAATCGTGTTCCGATTGCGGTTCCGGCAAAGGGCAAAAACCATACCGGAACCGGAATTCCGGTTTAAAAATTTTGTTTGAAATTTTCCACGTTTTTTGCTTCATCCTGTAATCCAAACATATGAAATATATATTATACAATGATCAAGCTCCAGTACAGCCAAGTAAAAGAAAAGATTAACTAATCAATTTGCCGTGTGAAGCGTAAGTAGGGCACATAATTTGAGCAGGAATTTTTCATAATAACCTGCAGGAGTTTGTTGAATCAAAGCCAGGTCGATGCTTGTAGCAGCTATTTTACACATCCAGAAGTCTGTGGGATACGTTTGAATTAAACTGGTCCAACTCGTTAACAGAGTATGGCTTACGCAGAAGTACTTAGGGTATGTTTGGTTAACATAAATTGCGTCAAGCACCCGCCAGGGCGCTTGTAAACTCGGTAAGTCAGTCTAAATTGAAGTAAACTAACGTTATCTGCAACGCAGCTAGAACTGCTTTCTTGGCAATGAACTGTACTTATTGAAACTGTGCGAGCAGCATCACAGTGTGTCTCATTTATAACATTCTGATTAGAAAGTTATCATCATTATGATCTAACTGACGGGCATCGTTTGTCCAACGCTAGCTTAAACAGTGTCTCTGACCACTGATCAGAAAATTACATTCTATCTATTATTTTCTCTTAGAATCATATAAACCAATAATTTTAAGTTTCCTACAGAAGAACATGCAACAAACGTATGTGTAGTAAAGGGAGGCGACTGGAGACAGAGCGAAAGTGTGTATTCTACGCTCGAAGCTTTGTAAGCACATTCGATTTGACGCAGTATACGCAATGGTGTATAGTGGAAGACATTTTTTGCTCTGAATGTCCAAATACCGACATATTTTATCGATAAATAAACATTATTACCTTCCTCAGTCTCTTTAAAGTTTCAGAAAGGCAATAATACCATTGCAATACATGAAATTCAATGTAAAAGTTATTTTTAATGAATTTTAAATCCACTATACCTTCATTTCTTCCATCATTGTTTTATAATATATAAATTTCGAAGACCAGGTTCCGGGTCCGGTTTAAATGGAAGGTTCTTCTGCTCGACACGACCCGCCGAAAAAAAAGCAACGGCAAAAAAACACCAACCAACCCACAACGCACCACCCAACAACAGAACCACAAACCAACACGACCAAACAAATCAAACCAAACGCAACATCATTCGGCAACAACAACCAACCAGACAACTCAAACACGACAGACAAGCCAAGACAAACACGCAACCACGATCATCAGCAAAAACGAAAGCTCGCAAACCAAACCAACTCAACACAATTCATTCAAGCAAACGAGAACAATCCGATGCAAACCGTGACGAAATCGGTGCAAGAAAAGAGCCAGTCGGTGCAAATCAAAGCCGACGCAATGCAAATTATGACCATTCCGCCGCAAACAACGACCAATTTACCACAAGCCAAACCCCATCTCAATAAATCAGAACAACCAAGCAAATAGCAAGCAAGCAACAATCGCAAGCAAATTCGCAAACCAAAATCCATGACATCAACCAAATGCATCAACACAAGCAAAACCAAATCACAGAAACAGAACAAGCACGAACCAAAAGAATTTGGTGCAAGTCAAACGCGATGCAATACAAGCCGAGACCAACGCAACGTAAACCAAATGAAATTCGGTGCGAACCAAGACCAAATCAGCGCAAACGAAATTCAATTATATATATACTATCCAAAATCATTCGCAAAAAGAAAAAACGAAGTCAAACGAACGAAACCAAACAAATCCCGAGACAACAATCGAAACAAAACAGAAAACAATCAAAAACCCCACAACAACAACTGCAGCTCTCAAACAACACAAATCAAGCGCAAACAACCAACGCACAAACAAAACCACAAAACACGCAACACCATCATCTCAAAGAACCAATCCACTCCAAAGCATCAAAACCCCAACCTAGCAACAGCAACACCAACTATTCAACACCATCAACCCCAACAAACAACCACAAATCAAAACGAACAACCAACCAAGATCAATCAAAACCAAAGAACCAAAGAAACCCGCAAATCAAACAACCAACAAGCAAGCGATAATCAAGATCCTATCTAAATCCAGAAATTCAAAAATCTATCTATATATCCTCCCTACCTAAAACAAAATAAAAATCACAAAATCAATATCACACCAATCATAGAACTAGCAAAGCAGATATTTCTACATCATCTAGCTGCAAAAGCCCACACAACAGCACAAAAAAATCAAACTCTCAAATCAGAGAACCAATCCCCAAAATCCCCCCAAACAAAAACCAACCAACCAACCTAAAAATAAATCCACCTTCATCCAATCCAAACATATAAATATATAACAAATCAAGCTCCAAACAACCAAGCAAAAGAAAAGAAACAACCAATCCGCAAACAAACACAAAAGCAATCAAAACCCCAATCTAAATCAAAGCCAGATCACTAAGCTATTACACATCCAAACAAAAAAACCTCCAACACAAACACCAAAACACACCAACAAAACTCAAGCACCCCCACAAAACAAACACAAAAAAAACAACATCCAACCAACAAAACCTTCTCAATAACATTATAAACTCGAGCAATACACAGTTTCTCATTTACACTTCTATTAGAAAGTTTCATTTTGTTGCTAATCTGGTTGACGGTATCTCTGCTACTGACCAGTACTCCCTTCTCTTATATTTTCTTATAATATAAAAAAAAAAACGCGCAGCAAACCTCAAAACAAAAAAAAAAAAACAAACAAAAAAAAAAAAACAAACACAAAAAACAAAACCAAAAAACAAAAAAAAAAACCACCAACCCACCATAAAAAATTTCGAAGACCAGGTTCCGGGTCCGGTTTAAATGGAAGGTTCCGGTTGCTGGTTCCGGTTATTCCCTGCTAATGACCTAGCTACTAGCACTTCTAGTGATTTTATACGTGACAGGACAGTGCGTGAGTGAAGCTGGCTTGTATTTCGAGTTTGTATCTTGGAGCGTAAAGAATTACGCTGATTTTGGGCTTGCTATTATTTATTATATTCTATTTTGGAATAGTGATTGTTTTTAAAGATGGAGCTTGACAGGGGCACGCAGGGAAAACGGGCTACTAAGGCTGACAACGAATGTCGAAATCGAAAGAGCTGTACTGCATGGCAGGCCAAGGAAACGATGGTACGATATAGTGCGGGAGAACATGAAGGCGATTGGACTGCGAAAAGAAAACGAGCTAAATCGAAGAAAATGGAGAGAGATGCTAACGTCGTGGTGCAGTCGTAGACGACGCCAAGGCAACGGATTCCAACGACTATAAATCCTGATGATAATGATGAGCTTGGTAAGGGCACATTTCACAATTAAGTACTTTTAATACAACTAATACATAAGTTAGTAATATTAACTTTCCTTGAAAATAGTAATTCCTAGTTATAGTAATTATTAGTATTGTTGCAATAACGCATTTGTGTATTGTTGTTACTATTACAGTTTTAAATAGATTTTAGAACTGTCAGTCGAAGCTAATGGCATTTTAGCTTTGATACTGCTTTCTCATATTTATAGACGATTTGGCGAAGCAGTTAGAAGGTCACTGCGAAATTGACTTGTTCGTGGACGACGTCTGATTATACTCGAATAGATTCACCGCAGGATTGTTGGGCTGTCTAACTTCGCCTAGGTCAATTTGATTCGCTGTGCTCTGTTTCTCTACTAGTCCCTAACATTACTAAACGCCGTGTCCTCTGTGTACGACCTCGATGCTCATTCAATTAGTGTCGCCATAGGCTCTATCGCAAAGGTTTCCTCCATTCGATGCCTTTGCGTCATTATTTCCGACGACTTGAAATTCACGGCACATATGCACAACCTCGAAACGCAGGCGACCAAACAGATTGGCCTTCTTAACAGATTAACGTTCCATTATGGCAGGGTAGGTTCAGGTGATCGGGCGTTTCTATAAGTCACTGATCAGGCCTTTGTTGGAATGCGCCTCTGTGATTTGGTCTCCCCAATACACCACTCTCGCTGATCCCCTGCATGCTATCCATCACCGATGTTTGCAAATTGCACATTATTACGATCTTAATGACTTCTCCAACACTAGCACAACCGCGAGAGACGATCGTTCTGATATATGAGTTTAAAGCGCTCCCCAACTTAACTGTTCTCGATCTGAGTAAACTATTTATGTTCTCTAAAACAAGACATTTGCGAGGCACTTGCGATTCAATATGAACGCACGAATGTCAGAAACCACTCCTTAAATTGGAGAATACCTCGTGCTTGGAACGCTCTCTCTGACGACATAGTCCGTCCCGCCCCAAGTACCCCAATTTCCAAATCCCCCACGTCCGTCTCCCCACTTTGCCGTCCCCCCTAAGCCGAAGCCCCCATGTTCAACTAATTCTAAAAATTTTTGTATGTCTGAAAGTTTATGTTTTATTTTTGCAAATTGGTTTTTAAACATTAATTATCATATACCACCATTTATAATGCTAAAATTTCGTTTGTTAGCTTGAAAATAAATTCACGGTAGTAAAACTGCGTAAAATATGGGAATATTTAGTATTTTTAAGCAAAATTTATCCCCGTCCCACACTATTAATTTTCCTCCGAGAATGAACATGGGGCCCCAAAGTTCCTCCCACTTTTCGGAGGGCTGTGGACAGGCCAAAACAAAACATCCCACAATAGTTTTTGGAAGAAAATTTCTAGGCTAAATACTCAAAAAGGTGACGTAAAGCTACAAAATTATTTAATTTATGTTTTAGACTTAATAGCTTAATTAAGCTAATGTTTATTAAACCATTATTGGATTTGTATTGATTCAAAACTAGTCCGATTTTTATATTTTGTTTGAGTGTATTGCGTTTATTATTACTGTATTACTCTTAATAATAATAGTAACTTTATTGTTTGTTTTCCAGTTTTTTTTTAATTTGCATAATTTAAAATTTAAAGCTATTCATTTCTTTTTAGTTTGGCACGTAGCGTTGTTGTTGTATCAGCACTAGTTTTTTTTATATGAACTAATGCATAATTTTTTCTAAATTCCGGAGATTTTTACTCACGTGGATCACAAATGAGGAGAAAGGAACTGTGTTATTAGTAGCTCAGTAAATGTTTGTCGAGTGGTCTATGATTTAACCATCGATATCATGTAGTTTATTCATGGTTGGCACAACTTTGGTTCTTTTGTTCAACAGGTCTATTCGTAGAAGAATGAGTATTTTGTCGTAAGTGGCATCGTGTCGTGTTAGATGTATCGGTTTTTCCTAAAATTCAAACAAGTTTCAAATATAATTTTAATAATTAGTATGGCTTGTAAATCGATTCCTATTGCTGTAGTACTGAGATTTTGTCTGTGAGCTAGTAAAAGTCTTATTCTCAGCTTCAATAGGGTGAGAATAACAAGGGTGAGATCCTGTGAGGTACCTTCGATGGACAATCCACATTAACGTAGCCTACGCGAAGTGGGGCTTTAATACTCTGTCAGGGTTTTACTGGCACTCGGCAGCCTTCTGTCCGTTTACAGTACTTCAGCTCGCCACTTCTGTCAGGCAAGGAGGTGACTTCTTGCTCTCAGTACCTTGAGATTTAAAGTTTCGAGCACATAACGAGGTCGTCAGATTCAAACTTCTGTGTACCTAACGCCTAGCTTAACAGTAAACAGTATTTGCGCCCTGGCGATGGCACTTTTTACGGTCACCTCAGGTTTTGTAGCCTGGCGGGATACTGAATCTACTGAAAAATTTAGAAGCGCGCTGTGCAGTGATTGAGGTATATTATGTTAGGCAAGTGTACAACAAACTAAAATTCTCGAAAAGAATGCTTAAGTTGCGGTGTTATGTTCCGGCTACGACTTAAGTAATGTCAAAACTTCTATGTATTTCGGGTTAAAAAACTTTAGGTTGAGAGTGCACCACGGTTTTCGGAGTGGGTCAAACAACTACCATGAGCTATCAACTCACATTAAAGTTTCTTATGACCTGTTCTTTTTTCAGGTATTATGTAAATGCATGATAGTAGGTCTTATATAAACTGATTTTTGTTATATTCTATAGCGCTTGTCTGTTCAATTAAACTGTGAAGTGAAAATGGAATGATGCTGCTCAAATCGACAAATACAGTTCGGTCTATTGCAACAAGCTAGTATTTTACTGCAAAGGCTACATCACGATGAGGTGACCCGAGTAAAATAGTTCGTGTGTAGCTTTGTCGCCGAGTGATTTGATACCGGAGTAATACGCGCATAGCTAATCACAACGAAATCAATGCCGAATCATCGAAGCTCATGTACAAGTAGTTGACATATACATGGTTTTCGGGGTGTTCGCTGAATATATACATTTTAAAATGTCGTAGTGTTTTCTTGTTGAAAAAATTTTGTCGGAATACCCGTTTGCTTTGCTAGCATTACCCGATACTCTAGGCGTGACAGCATTAGAGTAATTATTGAGACGGCTTATCATGATTAGCTAAGTTTGCTTTTAATGTATCTTTTCATTTCTAGCTTTGAAAAAATGTGTTCATAAATTTTTGTGTTTTGCGTACTGGCGAGTTGTATATGCTTAGGGATAATAAATGTTTTCGATATAAATCAATTGTATCATTAATATATATCGCGCATTCACTATTGTATCGGAAAATAAATGGCCGTGAATAAATGCATTAAGCCAGCTGGGCAAGCCATCGATGATTTGGAAAAGCAGATATCTCAGGTTTGTCGCAGTTGTTAATAGTCTTCGCATTCAATCGCCATAAGCTGGAATTTTTGTTCGTTAGCTTGTTTCTAATCAGCAAAAAATTTCGTAAAATTACAATTTTATTATAATTTGTGATTTTATAAATAAATTTATTTAACATTCCAATAACAAGTCCTGTAATTAGATTAAAAATTCTTTTGGAAATAACCGCAAGTTTTCCAGTTTGCACTACGAAATCAAAAACGAGCTGTTTTCACTATTGCTCATCTCATAGGGTTAGGCTCCATCAGTCTGTAAAAAATTAGCAGTCAGAACGCTGTTACGTGCACCGTGGAATTAACTGAGACAGACATATTTGCTCGTTGCAACAGGGTTTGTCAGGTTCTCGACACCTATGTCTCCACTTAGCAAGTAGGCCACACCTTTTCCACACTTATGAGAAGAATACACTAATATATAATGAAAATTACAGTTGTAACCTACGTGATTCTAGGGATGGTTAGTACCACTCTGTAGATTACACAGGAACTACGTAATATCAGGTTACTACAAAATACACCAGTGCGCTAGATTATTTTATAAGCTTATTACTAAGGCCTTAATGTGTAATACTTTTTAATGCAAATATATGTAGTTCATTTCACGCACTACGACAAATTACAAATTCTGTACACATTAAACACAAATGGGTGAACCGTACCTTTGTAGCTCAGTTTCAGAAACCTCAAAATAAACCTGATTTTCAAATTTTCCTAGCCCGTTAATTTTTAATACGTATACGTAATTACTGTCAACGGGGTTGCGAATTCTTATAACTGTAAAATTCGCCCCCAAACTATATGTATTTAGATTTTTGCGTTAGAGAATTAATTTTTATAAAATTCGAGGAATCCCTAACTCATAAATTTTTTTAAGATTTTTAGAAAATGTGGTAGAAATAGACTTACATATCCGCTAATGTTAGCGCGCTAGTCAAGGCACACAAGAGCTACACTCAATTCAGTGTGTACACACACTGTAGCCCTAACACAAAACATTTATTTTAAACTCGCCTTTAACCTAACTCATTAGAATGTACGATTTATATTATTCTCAAATACTTTCAAAGTTTGCTCGAGGGGATGTCCGCTGTAATCTCCAGACGTTTACATCAACAAGCAATTTTGGCCCAGTCATCCCCTGCCAGTTACGGCCATAATTATACAGTTTTTATATCGAAATTTAGCTCTACGTATAAAATGACAAGAATCTTGACCCTCCGCTTTGTCCAAGATACCATTTCAAACGCGTCTCCTTAACTGTTATTTCTTTACTGAAATAGAAACGTAAAAACTATCTTTTTCACCTCCTAACAGTCACCAGAAGTCAAAGTTTATTGAACATCAAGAATACGCGCATACAGATATACATGCCACAACGAAATAAATTTGAAATATGAAATGCAGCAACCAAGAATATTCAATATTCATGATCCAGAACAAATAATATTTACGTCAAGCGTTGGCGAATCTCTTTTTAATTGTATTATCGGTATTTATACATAAAATTTAGTTTATTATATATATAGTTCGTAGACACGTTTGATTTTTCAACAATAGTTTGCTAAAGTATATACCACTCATTTAATAAGGGGTTTAACAAACACTAGTATATATTATTTTAGCGACTGAATGAAAATTCAGGTTTTTCTGTAAAGGGCTCAGTGGTTTGTTTGTTTTCCATATTTCAGCAAGTGAAATAACGAAGGGCATTGTTATATATGACTGAAAAAGCATTTTTTCAGTTTATAACGAACTTATAAAATTAAACAAGGTTGCACAGTGGTTCCTGTTTCCAATTCCCGTTTAGGGAATTTTTTCTACCTTGTACCAAGAGTACATTAGGGAAGAGTATGACACTTCCCTGCACTCACATATAAACCCGTGTTTGATGACGCGGGGGTTTTCGGCCTGACCCGCCCAGTTTTTTTGGGGTGGGTCGAGATGCACAGACCCCTCAATTTCTGGGGGGAGGCGGGTTATAAGCAGCTACTGGTTTAACCGACCTCCCCACAGAAATGTTTAGGGTCTGACATACAAGAAATTGGGGGGGGGGTCTGTGCATCTCGCCCCCAAAAAAACTGGGGGCTGGGGGTCAGGCCGAAAACGCCTGCGTCATCAAACACGGGTTTATATGTGAGTGTAGGGAAATGTCATACTCTTCCCTAATGCACACTAGCTAGTATTAAGCAAGAATTGCTACTATTTCTAACATAACAATGCACACATTAAAGCATGAAAATATTTGCACGCATTACAGCTGCTAGTAAATGTACAAACATATAGAATATGGGACGAAATGGATTCCTTTTCGCCACATAGAAATTTCGTCGTGAAATGAACTTGGAAGCGGTCATAGGTTTACGCAACCCCACATTTCAGAAAGTAAAGGACAAGCTAGTTTTAGCATATATACATATTAACTATACTGCTGTATTAGAATGGTATATTGTCTGTTGCGTTTTGAACGAACGGCAATTGGATTAAATTTATCCGCGAACAAGTTTCGAACAAATTTAAGAAAAACACAGTATATAATAATATGTTTAATGCATTATATATACATACAAACTCATCGTTCACAAATAAGCAGCAAACCTACTATCATAAATTTTGAAAGTTTTGAATATTCTTCAAACTTTTGCTCATAGTTCGAAAGTGACAAAAATATCACTGTTATCGACGAGAAGACTCTTTGTCTTCGATCTCCATATTTGTATAAAATGCCATTGACATTAGTAGATACTCAAACAATAAGTCTCCAATTCCTACCGGTTGTGCAACAATTTGGGTAAGAAATAATTAGACGCAATTTTAGTCGCACAACTGTTTCCAAACATTCGTTAAATTAATTAAAATTATAAAATCTGTCAATGAATTTATAGTAGCGAGTTATGTGTGCTACAGACGGATAAAGAAGATTTTTTGCATTCATTATGTGCTAGTACAGGAAACTACTGTGGCTATGTTCAATCACGTGTACGGAAACTGAGCTTTGTTTTATCTCGGTTACGGGAACTGCGCTCCATTTCAATTGTAACTTTTTGATCGACACTGTCAACTAGCAATGATATTAAAACTGACATTCACACACGTTTTAGGCGCTTATCGATTTAGAAACAAGTAGCGACATCAAGGCTCAACTGAGAGAACTTTACTTTGTTTCTGCGAAGGTCAGTTTTGTATATTTTTATCTTATATATATATATATATTGTAAATTCTGTGAAGTTTATAATCTGAACGGACAAAGCATGTTGTTTCCTGCTATAGACGCTCCGTGTTATAAATTTTATGGTTTATCATTGTTAATGTACGTATAATTCCTCAAAACATCAATAAGAATTCCACAAACCTGTATTTTATTTATGTGATCGTGCTGTATGATCGTATGTATGTACGCTGTATTACGCATGTTATCGTGATCGATTACGTATGTGATCGTGCTTCATTTTTTTACATACCATCAGATCAAAAATGACCGACAGACTTCTGCCAAGCTTTGGATTTAAGATGGGCGTAAACGGTCATGAAGCTTGACGTTGTTGTTTTTGTTTATATTTGTGAGCCCACAATTATATATATACGTGTACACCTGAATTTGTTCTTGTGTTAAGTCAGTTCAAGTCCACGTTTCTCAAAGGTTTTTACCACTGTTCGTTCATAATTCATTAATAGCTGCAGCGGTGCTAGTAACAGCTGGGATTGCTGCTTTAAGTTTTATCGCAAAATATCTTAGTCTGTATTTTCGATATCGCAGCCAGTTGTTTTGAAAGAAGGAAATGTAAGACAGACCTTGATTTGAGTGGGTATTATAGCTATGAGTAGAATTTTGCCTGTAGGCCTGTTTGAATGCTCCCAATGGGTGGTGCGCTACCGATGATCAAGTTCCTTGTTGAGCTAATGTCAGCTTCTGTCGTTTTGCTTTATTGAATTTTGGATTTTTAGTTCAAGCAAGTATATTATATCTTACAATCTCCAGTAATTTTGGATAACCACGGAGGTAAGCTAAAAGGCTTCAGGTATGAACAAAACCATGCCGAGTGCGATATATACGTATCAGTTCATCGCAAAATTTCCTGGCCTAAACGGGTAGTACATTTTTCCAATTTGCACAATTGTGCACGTTCGTCAAATGACATGCTGAACCAGACCATGCTGTGCACGCGCTCTATGAGTGTGACAAAAGAAACGTGGTGTATGACTGAGTTGTAAGTCAGTGTGACTTGTATTGTTATATAATTCTTAAAATAATATATTATCCTGAGTAATATCTACCTGTAGCAGCATTGACAGTCGTGACCGCGTATGGTTTTAAAATTGCGATATGTGTTTGGTCATTTTTTTAATTGCAACTGAATTCACAAAAATATATTCCAGATGTACGCACCTGGATTTCACTCACGTATTATTGGTATCAGAGGAAGTAAAATAGATAAAATATTGTTTATTGGTGTTTTCAAGGAAAAAATTGGTTTAAATTGCAGAATAATTTGTTGGTGTTTTGATTTTAAATAACGTTGTAGTACTAGGAACTAAATAAAAGACAATGTGTTTTCTATGTTCTATAAGAATATAAAAAACTTAACACAGTTTTATAATTTGACAATAATTGCTAGACTGGTGCACCCAGCCAAACACAAACTCTCGTAACTAAGAATTAGTAGTTAGATATCGGAAAGTGTCAAAAACAAACTCAACTCTGATTAACTTTTTCAAGATTGGTATATAGAAAAGTAAATCTTAGCGATACCAGGTCAATCTTTAAATAAACTGGTAATTTTTCAGCGAGGGTGAAACAGAGCGACCGTGGTTTCATCATGAGCTAATTTTGTGCAATCACCTTGTAAGAAGCTTTATTTTTGATGTATATACTACACTAAAACCTCTGTAACATTAAAAATCCTAAAGTCTCATAGACCCTAAACCCATAGCAAACGACGGAAAACGCACGAAATTTCGTGCTAGTGTATAGTTAGCCCAACCATCGTATCCAGTGTACCAAAAAACGTATGCATATAACATTTTTCATACCCTATGCGCAGTATGTAACCAATATACTGAAGACATACTATACTGGTAATTGGGTTCTTTACCCCTAAACCCATTGAGAACGTCTGAAAAGGTATGAAATCTTCGCGCTGAACTCTAGATACCAAAGCATCGTATTCAGCGTACTGATAAGCCTGTACAGGCCACTTTTGATGCCCTGCAAGCAATAAATAACTAAACAAATGACAACTCACTACATTTTAAAATCGGGTTCGTCAATCGTAAAAACTTGAACAGATGTAATATAGACAAATTACAAATTGGACTCTAGATAGCAGAACCATCTTATTCGCGTTACACACTCTCTATAAGGTAAAATACAAATAGACGCTCGTTGTAACGTAAAACCCGCAACACAATGCCGAAATTTGAAAAATCGCTATTTCTGACAGTGAGTCAACGAGTCATATTCGGGTCCACAGGGGCCCGGAGTGCTCCCACAAAAAGTTACGATTAGCATAAATTTTGTAGATCTCGATGAGATGTTTCTCGGTTTTGAGATGCGAAGCCCGTGTCATGGTTATGGACTGTATGGTTATTAGTGCCATATCGTCAAATTTGGTAAAGAAATTATTATGTCATGGTTATTAGTGCCGTATGGTGTTATTATTATTATGTCATGTGTTATTATTATTATTATGTCATGGTTATTTGTGCCGTATTTATTACATAAATTATTATGTCATGGTTATTAGTGCCGTATGGTCAAATTTGGTAAAGAACCCGTAAAACATGTTTGTTGCCATTTTGACCACGAAGATGGGGTCGTTGCTGTTTGCGTTCAACTAAGGGGCACATCACTTTTGCTATTGAATAAAAATTTATTGAAATCCATCCACCTGAAGATGAGTTATGGGTCTCGGAAACAGACAAAAAACGAAATTTTAACGATTTCTCCTCTAGCGTCCTCAGTGGAGACTCCGCTGGCGTCGTTCGCTCCGTTTCAATAACTTGAATAAAAGAATAGATAAAATGAGAATGTGACCAATACGATTAGCCGGATCTGTACTGTGTCATCATGATTGCCTCTAACATGAATCTTGCCGGGTACAACTTTGTCGTGTGCCCCGTCGAAAATTTCCTACTTTTGTCGAAGTTTCCTGCTCATCATACAGTTTTTGTTCACTTCCACCATCTTACGACCTGATTTCTCCATTCACATAAAATTTTGCTAGCCGGGAAGGAGACATGGTTCGGAACTGGGGGCGGCGGATTTTGTCTGACGCGTGAAACGGTGTCCTCTGGCATCAAACTCTAAAAATTTTCAAAATATGTGTTAGCGAAAAATATAAAGTTGTTTTCATTTATATGGTGAGCCACTTACGTTCTAAATAGGCGTAAACACTTATTCAATGTGATTTCGACTTTAAGGAGCTAGAAATTGCCGGGCGAAAATCAATAATTATCCAGGTTCCTGTGCCGCAAATTAGAATGTATCAAAAAATCCAGGTTCGTCTAGTGCGCGAGCTGGAGAAGAAATTTTCCGGATGTCAGATTGTTATTATTGCAAAGGTGATTTCTGTAATATAATTGCTGTTTGTGGCGTTTATTTCTGTCGTTTTACATTTTGTCAATAAATATATCTGCATCAAATAGAATTGACGATTTGGCGTTTTTTCAACATGTTTAGAAATTATCTCCATGGTTTCAGAGTATCAAGATTGTTCGGTATATTGAAGCAATGTGTTATTTCTTGGTATAATACAAGATAGAAACGCTCTAGATTAAATGTTATATGTTTTTATTGTTTGACATGTTGTCAATGTAAATAAAACGGGAATGGTGGAAGCCATGTCACACCATAGAAATACGGCAAATCATGATCTTTGATCAGTTATAATAGCTTATGTTTCTTTGAATATTTTAGAAAAATAGCAAGCACATTCTTCGGTAGGTTTATATACATGGTTCTTTCAGACGAATCAAGAGAACCTAGTACGGTACGGCAATTTTGCTATCCGAGTTGTGTAATTTCGTAATTATAAATATATAAGACGTACCAATCTGTTTCCTGCGAACACAACATACTACGATAGCATATTTTAATTCTGAGTGAGTGAAACGAGCGAAGCGAAAAATTATCATTGCCCAGAGTTGTAAATTTCGACTGTGTCTGTTTGGATTTTTAGGGGATGTCACGCATAACTCATCTTTGGCTGGGCGGATTGACTCGCGCTATAGCTCATTTGAAAGCTTAAAACCTTTATTTGTGCACGTTAGTTAGTGCGAAGCTCGACTCCATTGCTTTCTTTTCGAAACAGAGGCCAAATGACTCGGGTCGGGTCCCAAAGGCGCCCAGAAATCACGTTACTTATTGTAGCTCGATAACCGGTGTAGGTATCAGAGTTACGGTGGCTCTATTTTGTGGAACAAATAAGTCTTTTTAATTTGTTTGTGATGCTTTGCTACGCGGTTCTCATAGAAGAAAGGATTTGGGTCAAAATGGCTTTCTTAAATGGGCCCATGAGACCCAAAATACACGAAAATTGTAATATCTCCGCATCCACTCGAGTTATACCAGGTGTGGAATCATTCTGTAGAGTAATTCATCCTCTATATAGCTGCAATGATGTGCTGCTATTGTCATCATTACTTACACTGCAAGATTGTGTCAAAAAAGGTTTTCATTGTGGCTATGGGACCCAATTGTAATATCTCTTTAACCGCCCGAGCTATGCATTAAGCTGTTTTTGGTCTCATTTTGTTAGACAATTCATTCTCTATGTACGTGAAAATCGCGAGCACAGTAGTCGAGGTATATTTTCTCAACTATTCCAGTAAAGGTGGTTGGCATTCGATGGCTCATTTTGTACTTTAAAGCTCAATATAGCTATGCATATCTCACTATTCAACACTCAGAATTCACCACCTTTGCAATAAAACAAGCTAAACTACAGGGAGTAACCGGAATTCCGGTTCCGGCGAAAATCGTGTTCCGGTTGCGGTTCCGGCAAAGGGCAAAAACCATACCGGAACCGGAATTCCGGTTTAAAAATTTTGTTTGAAATTTTTCACATTTTTGCTTCATCTGTGATCCAAACATATGTAATATATATTATACAATGATCAAACTCCAATACAACCGAGCCAAAGAAAAGATTAACTAACCAATTTGCCGTGTGAAACGTAAGTAGGGCACATAATTTTAGCAGGAATTTTTCATAATTACCTGCAGGAGTTTGTTAAATCAAGGCCAGGTCGATGCTTGTAGCAGCTATTTTACACATCCAGAAGTCTGTGGGATACATTTGAATTAAACCGGTCCAACTCGGTAACAGAGTGTGGCTTACGCAGAAGTACTTAGCCTATGCTTGGCTAACATAAATTGCGTCAAGCACCAGCCGGTGCGCTTTAAACTTTGTAAATCAGGTGAAACTGAAGTAACGTTATCTGCAACGCAAGCAGAAACTGCTTCCTTGGCAATGAACTGTATTTATTGAAACTGTGCGGGCAGCATCACCTGTGTGTCTCATCTATAGCATTTTGATTAGAAAGTTATCATCATTATCATCTAACTGACGGGCATTGTTTGTCCAACGCTAGCCTAAACAGTGTCTCTGAACACTGATCAGAAAATTACCTTCTATCTATTATTTTATCTTAGAATCATATAAACCAATAATTTTAAGTTTGCTACAGAAGAACATGCAACAAACGTATGTGTAGTAAAGGGAGGCGACTGGAGACAGATCGAAAGTGTGTATTCTACGCTCCAAGCTTTGTAAGCACATTCGATTTGACGCAGTATACGCAGTGGTGTATAGTGGAAGGCGTTTTTTTGCTCTGAATGTCCAAAAACCGACATATTTGATCGATAAATAAACATTATTAGCTTCCTCAGTCTCTTTAAAGTTTCAGAAAGGCAATAATACCATCGCAATACATTAAGTTTAATGTAAAAGTTATTTTTAATGCATTTTAAATCCACTATACCTTCATTTCTTCCATCATCTGTTTTACTATATATAAATTTCGAAGACCAGGTTCCGGTTCCGGTTCCGGATCCGGTTTAAATGGACGGTTCCGGTTACTGGTTCCGGTTCCGGTAAATTTCGGTTCCGGTTATTCCCTGCTAAACTAGTAATTTGACTATGTAAACTAAATGTAGTACAAACATTTTCACCGCTTTCTTTAGCACTTTTTATTTTAATTTTCAGAGACGCATCTTACCAAAGCCCAAGCGTGGAACTAAGCGAATCACACAGAAACAAAAACGTCCGAGAAGGTACCTTTTGCGATTTTGTCGCTAGACGCGCAGCTGATTAATCTCTAATATACTACTTTTTCTTTTTTTAAAGTGTTAATCGGTGTCTTTTTTGACTTCGTTTGTTACAGTATGACTAAGAACAAGCGTAGCGACTCAGCACTACTTTTCCTCTTTGCATTGAAATTAATTAATTAATTAACTGTCTATATTAGTGTATACCCAGATGAGAAATTTTGGTTTAAGATATGATAATCTGGTTTCGTGCTATTGTAATTTAAAATGAGCTATATGTTTTCATTAAATATAAAACTATAATAGGTACATACACGATATCAACAACCTACTACTAGCAGAATAGCTAATTTCTGTATATTTTTGCTTGACTAACCACAGAATTAATAGCGGCCAGGCCTTGGAACTAGATTTATCGTTATATAGCTGACTAGATCCAATTAATATCTCTGACGGAAGACTGATTATGGAAGCATTCGTTTCCACTAACATTTTGTAACAAATTTACAGGCAAGTATGTAGTCGGTGTGTTGTTTAAACACACTTTTCGTTCGTGTCATTTTTTACCTTTGTCGTGTCGTCGTAAGAAAGATTGAATTTTGTAGTTCAAATGTAGAAAACTCACCATAAATTGGTGCACTTTGCTTTTTGCTAAAATTGTCTGTCGCCGGACCAGTTATACTGGCTAGTCCAAAGTGGGGGGCGGGGGGAGGCGCCAAAACGGAGGTACCCCCCTCCACGCCAAAATTCGGGTACCCCACAGCTCAAAACTCCCTGCTGAGAAAAATATACGTCTAAACGCGACAAAATCCAGCAAAAAAATTGGACCCCGGCAAAATCCGGCACCCCGGCTCAGGCCCGCCGGCTATAATTTCCGAGGTTTGGGCTAGATAGGTTATAGACCATTTTCGTCATAGGCACCTGTGAATGCACGAAGTAAAAAAACTTGCTCGACCTCTTAAACTTCTTTTTCGCCAATATCAGAGAGCTCGAACCATTAGATCCTCCACTCTTTCACATACTGGCTAAACCCTGGACCGAGAGACTGAATACTGAGCTGTTCCTGGCTACAATGATAACTGCGTTGTTTCTTCCATTGTATAATCCACGACCTTACAGTAACGGTGTAAGTTTATCGATTACAGTGTACAAAGGTTTAAAATTGACGTATACCATAATGCACAATGCAAGACTCAGTACCGCTACCTAAGGGAACTATATAATGATTGGTAAGATCAGCTATAATATTATGCTGGCTAAGTTCTAGGTCAATTATTCGCTGCCTACGTTCAAGTAATCTACGCTGTTGATTTCTGGTATGATGTATCGGGAAACTTTGCAATGTAGGTTGTTATAAAAAAAGATATGCTTATTTAGTAAAGATCGTATTAAAATAATTCCCAAGTCCAAGCCAGTATTAGTAATTATATCTAGCTTTCCTCGGCTGCCTCCAAAGTACCTATAGGGCATCTCGGGATTAGAAATTTGCTCGAACTGTGGGACTGAGACCCGCGAAAATAGCATAAACGCCTGATTCGCAGTAAATACACAATCATAATATAGTAATAATAATTATTATATACAGCTATATCGGCTGACGGCAATGTTAGTTTTTTAGCACCGTAGGACAACAATATATATGGATTTTTAGTCTCAAAAACTGACGCATTTTGCCTCACAGTGAAAATTTTTTCCTGTGTTTTAGTTGTGCTAAAAATACCTGGTGGGGAGCTGAACTGGGGTGGCCAAAAAATTGAAAAATACGTGGTGGGTAAACTGAACTGGTGAAACCAAAAAATCATGTGTGGGAAAGCCAGAGTGTGTACAGTACTTGCCAGAAATGACGGCTGCTCGATAAATGTTCGCTCAACGCTCGAAAGATATTAACAACACTGATCGCTCGATGCTCGATCGCTCCAAATGCGACCGTCATTTTGGCGTGTACTGTATTTTAACTCAATACAATGATAATATTATAAGAACAGATTATTGGCCAAGCTTAAGGTGTGATATGTCTAATTTCAAGTGCTATATGCTAGCTTTAATTAACAATTTCCCTACGACTATCTGTGTACAGAATTATTGACTTCACCGCTTTTTGTTTTTAGCCGCACTCTGACGTCTGTTCAAGATGCGATTCTAAGCGATTTAGTATTTCCGGCAGAGATTGTTGCCAAACGTGTGCGTGTGAAGCTCGACGGTACGCGGTTGACAAAGCTGCATTTGGATAAAAACTCACAAACCCACGTTGACAACAAGGTAATATTTTTATTTTCTTGTTGTGCTTCGATCATTATTTGTTACTGCAGCTTTGTCATTATTCAGCTATAGTTCAAAAACAACATTGCACATTTAATATAGTATGTTGTGCCCGTTTATTAGAGACACCGTTTTGCGAGTTCTTTTAAAACCATTACATTCAGCTTTTAAAGGTGGCATAAGGGTACCAAGCATTCATGAAATTGCATGTTCTAAATGAAAACGTTGTGCAATTTCATTTTCTTCGAGTTTTACTAATTGTTAAATGCTTAAACATGTACTAGTATAATTTATTGGCTCAATGTACTTAATGCAATGTAAAATAGGATCTAGCGTAGTAACAAAACTAATGGAAATGTTGTCTATTTTTACCAGCTCTTAACAGATACTATTATATAGTGCACCAACCATCCTATTTTGCTATTTCGCATAAAAATGTAACGTTACGTTATGTTGTAAATTGAAATTTGGGGCAGAACAGTTCGCGAACACACTGCAGTCCGATTCAAATAAATATATTTTGCATTCGCAGAATATTCAAGGTAAAGTACCGAAAATTTTCAAAACGAAAATTTGTTGAATTTCAATTAAGCGGGTTTTGTTCGCAAACGCCAGGAGCTTGGTTATTATATCGATTTGTTTGTGACGTCGCTTATACATTGAATTTGTTTGCGAATATAGATTAGGCATTAGGGAACCGAAATTCTGTTCGAGATCAACATTATATAGATATTTCTGACACCTGGATTTAATTTAACAAATTTTGGCTTCGCGAAAAACCGAACGAAATTCAGCATATTTCGATAAAAAGAGCTTGCGGTTCGATATTGGTTATTACAAAATAAGATGGTTGATGGGGTAACCTTATGCTTACTCATTCACAAGTAAGCACTTGGTATAAAATTTTCGTTACAAAAAAGTTATGCGATCTGTTTTCTCGTGTTTCCGTCTCCTTGGTGATTTGAAGCAACGTTTTCTAAAAATCCTGGACCCGATGTCCGTTACCTGCATTAGACAATGAGCGGGGTCAAACAGAAGCCGTATAGTATACTAAGAGAAAGCTTCCGATAACATGAAAATTTATGCGGCAGTTGTTCAAGGCAGAGCTACATTATATTGTACTTGTTAAACATAAATATATAGCGGGTTAAATACGTCTATTTTTCAAAATACATGACAAACGGCAGCTGTTTATACAAGAATAGAAAGTCTCTGATAGAAGAAAAATTATGCAGTAGTTCGTCCAGCCAGAGCTACACTTGATTAAGAGGGTTAAATACTTTAATTTTCTAAATATATCTTTTGATTATGTATCTCTATCATCGATTTGTACGCTTGTGGCGTAAATTTTATTCAGCCGCTTTAGCCGTCCTACAATAAAAGCTGGTTAACCCGGCTGTGCCGGAAAAACACATTAATAAATATGGAATTTTGCATAGCACATGTTTGTCAAGCGTTATCTTTGCGTGTATGCTATTATAATAATGTACTTGGGTCATTTCACGCTACGATGACGTTTTGCCCCAGAAAAATGACTAATGACTTTTCTGGCTCCGATTATCTTCATTTTTACACCCTATGACCAAAAAACATCAAGGATCCGTAATTTGAGGTCGTTATACGTAAAATTTTTAACCGTTTTTATGCTATGGCTTCCCAAATACCGCCCCCCCTGCTGCTCCGCAAGGTACCATAAAATGGCCTCTGGTATGCTCCAGGTTGCATCTAGCCTCGATTTTGTGATCGTATCTCGTGCAGCCCGTCAGCGCGGTCAAAATGACGTTATGCGGAACTCCGTATATCAAAAATTAAGCTTTTTATGCCTATTCTTGGGTCAAATTTAACACTTTTAAAACATAGGGGTGCCGATTTATACCGGTTATTAAATGGAAACGAAGCGGCCATACACGGTAGCTATTTATATCGATAGTTTAGCCTGGGGGAAGTGTTATGCAAAAAAATTCAAAACATACCCTTTGCCAGATATGTTAGAATACCGGAAGTAGCTTGTGGTCGGGGGGGGGGGTAAAATTTGGCGGGGTGGGGGGTAAAAATGTGAAATGACCAATTCGACCGTGTTTAACCAGCATAGTTAACTTGAAAACGGTATGTAAGATATTCTATACCACAATTTCCACAATGAGCGTACAAAATGGCAGCCCATATCAACTGCCAGTGTACATGCCAAGTGACCATTGTCGGGGGGGGTAAATTTAGAATTTTTTAAAAACATAATTTTGCGACATATGTCGTCCAAATGTATTGGCACAATGTATTATGAACCAAAAGCGTGAAATTTCCTCGAAATAACATCGTATGTTCGATTTTTCCACATTTTGGTGGTGGTCGGGGGTGGGTAAAAGCCTGAGATCAACAGGTTGGGAGCGAGATAGAGCTCCGGTCGTTTCACCATTCGCTTCGTGATTGGAAAGAACCATAACAGACAAATCAATTGACTTCTACTGACTCAACCATACCCCTAACTAGCAACGGTCGGGGGGGGGGTAATCAAATGTGCTAAAATCGATCTTTTGACGCTAGCGCTGGGGTAAGTAACAGCAAGCACCTGGGTTAATATTTTTTTCAAAAGGCATCCAGGGGACAGGTATGATATATGAACAACGTTTATGTACCATGCATAAGTAACGAGCAATGACCAAAAAAGGAATTTGGTCGGGGGGGGGTAAAACTGGGGTTCATGCCATATCGACAGCTGTCACTCTCCATGATTGGAGTAGATTTGAAAATCGTTCAATTAAAAAGGTTGTTTAGACCCGACTAATCCTGCATAGAAAAGAATTTGGGCCATAACTTCGAACACGGAGACACGACCCTACCCGAAAAAAAGAGGTCGTAAAATGAGTCATTACGATTTTTGTCAATTTGGGACTTATGTGGATGTCCAGCCTCTTATGGCGTGCGTGAAGCCGAAAATTTTTTGTTTGAACTAGCTAACTAACGACGCTTCATAGCACAAATACCATTTTTACCAGTTCCCTGCACGTTTACGTGCTACTGGCCAAAATATCCAGTTTTATCCCCCCCCGACCAAAAGGTCATCGTAGCGTGAAATGACCCACTTGTTGCTTTTATTTATTATTTGTTTTTATATTAATATTATTTCAACGCATTCTGTTGCGCTCGTGTTATAATCTCCCCGCTGTTAGGAACTTTTATCCCTGTAGTCGCGATCCTACCATATAGATGGTGAGGGGGAAACCCATACTGTAAATCAATTGCCGAAGGTGTACGACATACCCCTAGCTACTACATTTTATATTTACAGTGTCGTACACATCCTTAGCTACCAATTTGGTGCGAATTAAATATAACGGACATCGACTTACTGTAGCTAATGCGGTTTATTAGTCAATCGTGGCGTGAAGACTTATTTAAATTCTCGATGTTTGTATCTAGGCCATATAAACGTACACAAATAATGGCGGACACTCTCAATAAAACCGCAAGAAGACACATTGTGCTTGACACTGTCGAGATGTGACAATACCCCTAGCTAGTTACCTTTGAAATAATTTATTAAAAACCTGGGGTGTCTAAGACATTCTGTGGGCGACAGCGTGTCTGACACCGTGTGGGGACATGATAACGTGAACGCCGCATTAGTATCACAAACACGAAACCAATTTACAAAAGTGTCATATGCATAAACAAAAATCCATTATTTTGTGTCAAAAATAGTTAAATGTACATATTGCTTCTTGCGTTCGTTGTTTCAGATCGATACGTTTGTCGGTATTTACAAACATCTTTGTGGGAAGGATGTCACGTTCGAATTTGTAGATCCGTTATTTTAAACACGTTAGATTGTTTATTTCTCCTGATGAGGCTGGATTGCATTATTGATATTGTATGCTAATTTAGGAACAGTCTAACAGATGAATGGCTGCTATACACTAAAGGCACGTGCATGAAATTCTGGCATAATTTATAAAAAGTGGAAAATATGTACAGTTCAGTTAATAGGAAGCTGTGGTCTGCCTCATTTTGGAATATGGTCATGCGCCGTGAATGTTGTATTGTTGATAGTTTAAAATTTTTTGTTAATTAAAATATTGTCCTGAAGTGTTTTCGAGCTGGTTTCGGATAGCCTGAAAACTAGACTGTATGCTTGTTATCAATGCTTCAGCATGGATATTGACTTAAGAATTTTCTAGATATGGAACGAGTGCAATTGATGATCAAATTCAGCTTAACCTTTTTAGGTGAACGACGATTTATTTCGTATAGTGTTGAACAAACTTCTGCGTCAATGAATTAACCCTGGGTTATTTCAAGGGAACTCCACACGACGGAGTAGTTGAACAACGAATAACCGCCTGACATTAAAGCCACTGATGAGATCAGTAAAAATGCACGTCTTAGTTTCACTTGATAAGGAAAATAGCGCAAACCCATTGAATAACCGCTCCGCCCTGCCATTAGAGTCCCTGATGAGATTAGTAAAAAATTCGCGTCTTATACGGTGTTCACGTTATAATGTCCCCATTTATGTACCACACACTGTCAACAACATGGTGTCTTACGTAGTTTCAAACAAAGATGTAGTTAGGGGTATGTCGTGCACCCTCGGAAATCAATTTACGGTATGGTGTAACCTTGACTGTTTATATGGTAGGACTGCGACTACAGGCGGACAAACAGAGAAGCCATTACAACGTGGACACCCGTTAGCTGCACCTAATAGGTGTCATGTAAACTAGCCAAAATAGCGCAAACCCAAAGAGAACGAACGTTACCTTTCGTCTCCATTATCAGCGTTTTTTATATTCAGTACGATATGCTTCTATTCACAAATGTCCTATTTTGGGGGAAAAAGTTTGAACGAAAAGTTACTACACTTTAAATGTGGGGATGATTTTGTTCTCGTATATATTTTAGAACGTTCGCAGTACTTTCTCAGTATAAATTTTGCAGAGGAGCAATTTTGTGCCAGATGAAACAATTCTAAAAAGGGCCTGGCTGCAGTGTTCACAGGGAAGTGTGCGACTCCCTGTGACAGTCCCCTTGTTTGCATGTTCAAAAGATTCAACTTACAACCGGTATATCGGAATATTTAGTCAACCTACAATGCTTACGTGCCTCACCAGCGAAAATTTTTGCTTTCAAATAAAAATATAAGAAAACGTTATTTGTAACTTTCTTGATATATAAGCTAAGATGTACTAGGACCAGTTCTGGCCCTAAGGTATCTCAGCTGCACCACCATTCTCCTTGATGTGGTGCCCGCACAACCCCGGCTTCCACGACTCCCCGGTGAACTGCAGGTGGACCCAAGGGAATCGCTTAGCTTAGTAGGCTGCCGGCGGCTTTACCAGGGTGTTCGGCCTGGCCCCTATGTTGGCCCACGTATCTAGTGGTATGGAGGTTTCCCTGAGGGAGGGTCAACCCCTAAGCCTGCTCACAGGTAATAAGGCTGACCCGCCTTTCCCTCATTTCACTTGAATCCTAAATGATGGTGAGTTTTTATTCTGTTTTGATCCGGTACTGTTACCGATTTCCTAATGGGTAATGCCAGATCGGTTTGCGAGACTACGGGAAGGCTACTTTTGCTTGCGATTTCGATTCTTATGTCCCATGGTAGTAAACTCTAAGCGATCGCATTTATTCGGCGCGGTGAACACCTAACTGTCCGGTAGTAGTTAGATAAAACATATGGCTTGAGAGTATCGAGCACGCTAACACTTTATTCATGTAAGGCAAAGCTATGGGCACATTCAAAAATATAATCGTAACATTACACAAGGTTACAAACGTGGGTACCTCGCAGGGTACCCTTTATGTATATATGTACATGGTGATGTGAATCCTGATCGGCATGACCCTACGCGGGGGGTCATGAAAAGTCAGTACGGCGCGCCCTACAATTTATACCCCATGGGACATGTGTTGCCCTGTCAACCGTATACCTATGACCAGTCCCTCACCGATCACTTGTCGACTGTGCCTGTGAAAATGCCCTAAACTATCATTGTTCAACACACGCTGGTCGTAAGCCTCTCTTTGCTCCACGGTCTTTTCAGGTAGTGATCGTTTCGCTGAACCCGGATTTTAGCTGCGGACCTTCTGCAATGACGGTTTATAATCGAAAGGTCTGCTGCGCCAGGGTCAGATAGTAAGAACGCGGGTCTTTGTCAAAATTGGAGACACTGCCGCGAGTACCGAGCAACGTTGGCTCCCTAGCATTTTTTTGGGACTTGTGGTTTGACATGAAAACAGATTGCTATAACGAGGACCCACCGTGTCTATACGGGGTGACGGTCCGAGTGTATGAATTTTGTTTAAAAGAAAAGCTTGGAGAGACAATGTAGCTCAGGTCTGTAGCTCGATTAAAGGGTGCGGTCCCGAACAATTTTGACTAAATTCAAATCAAACAAAACGTTGCAGCTGGCTCCGTCTCACTTCACGAATTAGTGGCGTACTTCTCCGAGCGCTTTCAATTCAAGTTTGCGCCCGCAGTCACTTACAAGCATTGATCCGGCGCGGTTGCTGCCGAGCCTCTCAGCCGAAAAATATTTAAGTTGAAGATAAAAAGGCAACTGTAAAATTTTACGCTTAAGGCACTTCGGAAACCCCGCTTTGCGAAACAGTGAAAGCGCTAAAACAATGAAAAGCCGGGTGGACACAACGCACGAAAGGTCGTGACACGCCACTCCCTTTGGAGCAGCCGCATCGACCCAACGATAGTTATTGATTGTTAAAAACCGTGACGGAGTGCTCTACCGTTTCCTCATGGCTGAGACCGCGTCTGGTTTTGAGGTTGACCAGTTGATTTCATTGGATACAAACAAAAGCTCAGGGCATGAGCTCAAATTTCGAGGCTGACGTCGGGGGTTCCGTTCTTTAAATCGTTTGTATAACCTCGTGCTCTGCGTGCAAATAACTATGTCCGTATTGGGCCGGATGCTCCTTCTGTTCCCCAACATTTGGGTCTATCATCCGTGTGACCTGGAGCCGTCCGCGTTTACTATCCTACAATATAAGTTAAATTGAAGCTACCAGCTTAAAGCGAGCGCGGGGAACACGAATCGAAGCAGGGCCTAGTAATTTTATAGGGCTGTTCGAAATCCTAGGGGACCTGAACATGCCAACTTGCGGCGGGGCTCTAAACCATTTAATAGAAATCAGTAAAGTCCCCTACCGTGTCTACGCGGTATGGGGGACCGGCTTTGAAACGAATGGTCAATTGGAGGGTGAATAAAAGCTCAGGGAACAAAAGTTCTAATTTTAAAAGGGTAGCCTAGAACTGGTTCTTACTTATGCTCAATTATTGTCTGCACTAGCGGTTGCCTCCAGGTCAACACGCCGCTTTCAGCATCTTACCCCACCCGTGTCCCTATGTCCTTCCCCCTTCCGTATTTTATTCCCATACTCCCATTCACATCACTTCTAATAATTTCTTTCGCCCCCGGGTCCACAAAACAAAAATTTCGACCCGGCGAGCGGGGAACCAGTCGAGAAGCGAAAAACTTTTGTAATCAATTTTGACGCGATTTTTTTTTCAGTTTGTCGGGGCTCACACCTACGGATGTGCGGAACATCCATTAGACGCTCCAGCACCCGCAAGGGCAGCCCTTACTGACAAAATTGGAGAATGAAAAGATCACCATGAGGGACTCTACACTGCGTCTATGCAGTGAGAGCCGCTCCTGGGAAATTCAAAGCGAAAACGAAAAGCAAAACTGAGAGAAACCGCGAAACTACTAAACAAGGGAGCAACGTGAAAGTGGCGACAGCCGCCAAATCGAAAACCGCCAATCTCGTCGCAACAACTCTCAACTGGTCCCGACGCTGCGTCGGGCTTTCTCCTTTTATACTACGATTCCTAACCCTTTCCCATTTTTTCCTATTTGCCCCGGCAAGCGCAGAAAATTTCAAATTTGCCACTGTGTGCAAACATTAGAAGCAAGCCTACATTGTTATTGTAAAAGAAATGTATATGTATACCAAAACAGACAGAGAGCATCGAGCAACAAAACAACGATACAACTAATATTAATAATAGCCCCTAGCGGGCACCCGCTGCTGTAATGTGTCGCCGGCTATAACATAACTTGGCCGAAGAGTGCCAGTTGTTGCTAAACCTCGCGCTGGTCGGCGCGGCTTTTACTGAGAGGAAAATTATACGAGCGCTCAGGGCGCTTAAATTTTAATAGAAAATTTTATTTGTGTTTTCAGGCTAAATAGGGATCGTAGGCGGCCGGGGGCGGGACCAAGTTCACGCCCTGGCTGGTCGCCTACTGATAAAAATAGAATTTTAAGTGTAAGCCAAATAGGTAGCCCGTTAGAGGCCTTTTCTGCGACAAGAATACAAAATTTTGGCGGTTCAAAAGGGTTATTTGGGTCCTGCGCGGACTGGTAAAGTTAGGTGGCCCCGGTTTTCGACAAAATAGCTAGGGTAAGACCCCATGGAGGTGTGAAGCACTTTTAACATGCTAGATAAATCTTAAAGCTAGAAAACATGCTAGATAAATAATTTATCTAGTATGTTCTAGCTTTAACATTTATCTGGCTTAAAAGCATGTTACCATTTTAACATGTTCTAGCTTTAAAAAGCCACTTTTAAAACATTTTCATAAAAATCGGGGAGTTTTGTTTATTTTGGTTGAGATTTAAGCCTTTGAAAATTGGGTGTTTAAACACCTAGTTAGGGGTCCATAAGTAGGTACGGGTGAGCGGTAAGTTGACCCGAACGTGAAATTTTGCAGCCCTACGAAACCCTTTTGACAATGTGGTAACCCTACTTGGCATTAATCGCTGGAAAAATATTAAAATTTTGCTTTTAAAACACCCATCCAAAAATGGGATATGCGGTAGATTTTGTCAAATTTTTATTCACCTCTGGACCTGGTTCTGCTTCTTCCATAAATCAGTTATACAGGTGCATGCCCGGATATTTCTCCAAGATCAGAATCGTAACAAAATTGCCCGTTTGGATTTTTTTGATAAAGATTCCGCACCATACCCCGACCCATCCTGACACGCACCCCAAAATATACTTTTACCACATTCAATTATTAACTGACACAACAATCATTACGGCAATACTGGGCGTCGCACCGGGACTGACCTTAGGGCACAGAATCAATGATCACAAAATAGAATCGTGAAATGTCGCCCCTTGTCCTTGGCCCGTCCGAGTGCGCAGCCGTTTCTTCACAACATATCATTATTGTTAAAACATTATACTTGTTACCATGAATTTCCATTTGTGGCCGACCGGATACCATGATTAATATCACCATTATTCCATTGTGGTGCCAAAATCACCCCGTGCACCTCGGGCGGGTGGAGCATGACGATACAACAGATTATAAGCACGATACATCTTTATTTTATAGCAACAATAAATGGTACACAATGTAACACTCGAGTCACGCTCCACCGGTATCCGATCGCCCATCGCATTAAGTTTGCCCCTTTTGACCCTAACTTTGGATAGTTTCTATTTTAGATGTTCTGCTAAACATCCCTGAAAATCTTGGACTGTTACAAAATATATATTTTGTATCAAGATTTGGGCATGTGTATTTTGCTGTTTATGAAATGTACTGTTATGGCTTTGGAATATTTGGTTTCATGTTTTTCTAGCTTGTAGTGAGCACGTCTCCGTATTGTGTCTGGCCGATAATGCAAAGTTCACCCTGATATCCAGATATTGCTACAAAATAGTTGATGCAAACAACCCATGTCAACTTTAGGGGCTTCCCAACTTCTAGGGAACGACAGGACGATGTGAAGGACAGAAATTGGAGAGATGAGAAGGCGGAAACTTGGAAAAATGGGGAGTTAGCAAGATGGAAGACTGGAAAAATGGGAAGATTGGAAATTAAGAGGATGGCATGTTGCGAAGACGGGAAGTTGGATAACGGAAGTTAGAAAGATGATTAGTTGATATGACGTAAACTTGAAAAGAAGGGAACTTGGAGGGACAGGAAATTGGGAAGATGGGACGTTACGATGACGGGAAGTTGAGAAGACGGAAGATTACATATATGTGAAATTAGGAGAATGGAAAGTTGGGAAGATAAGAAGTTGAGGAGACGGGAAATTGGGAAGATTTAATGCTAGGAAGTCGGGAAGATGATAACTAACATGACGTAAAGTTGAGAATATGAGAAGTTGGAGAGACGGGAGATTGTAAAGATTTGAAGTTGGAGAGACGGGAGTTTGGGTAGATGGGAAAACGGAGAGTTGTGAAGATGGTAAGTTGCGAAGATGGAAAGTTGTAAAGACGAGAACTTGGAAAGATGGGAAGTTGAGCAGATGAGATGTAAAGTTACGAAAAAAGTTAGAAATCTGGAGATTAGCAAGATGTGAAGTTGAGAAGACAGGGAGTTGGGAAAATGGAACGGTGGAGAGAGAGATTGGTAAGCAGAAAGTTGGGAGAACACGGATTTGGGAGCCTGGAAAATTGGGAAATGGGAAGACGGGAAATCCCAAAAATGACAAGTTTTGAAGTTGACATGTTGGGAAGATAGGCAGTTTTAAAAATGAGAAGTTGGGAAGACGAGAAGGGGGAAAATGGAAAATTAGGAAGACGAGAACTGCAAAGGTAGGAAAACGGGAAGTTGAAAAGACAGTAAGTAGGGAATATAGGAAATTGACAAGATGAGAAGACTGGAGGATGGGAAGATTGGAAGTTGAGAAGACGGGAAGAATCAAAGTTGTAAAGATAGGAAGATTTGAAGTTTCGATAATGAGAAGATGTGGTCCAGGATAGATGGATATTTGGGAAGACGGGAACTTGGGAAAATATGTAGTTGAGATGATGGGAAGATAACAAGTTTCAAAAGTGAGAAGGAAGAAGAAAAGAGAGAAGTTGTCAAGGCGGGAAGCTGGAAAGACGGAAACTTGATAAGGTCAGAAGATGGTAAATTGGGAAGATAAAAAGTTTGGGAAGGTAGAAATATGGGCAGGTTGGAAGTTGAGAAGACGAGAAGATTGAAGGTTGGGAATATGGGAAGTTTAAAAAACGAGACGTAAAAGTGGAAGAAAAAATCTAAAAAGAAAGGAACTTGGGAAGGTCAGAAGATGATAAATTCTGAAGATACAAAGATGGGAAGATTGAAAGTCGAGACGACGGGAAGATTGGAAGATGGGAAGTTTCAAAAATGAGAAGATAAGAAGGGGAAGCTTGGACGAAAAAATATTAAGAAGGCGAAAATATGTGAAATTGAAAGCATAGGAAGATGGGCACTTGGAAAGATGGAAAGTTGAGAAGACGTGAAGACGCTGGGAAGATGTGAAACTAAGAACACGGAAATTTGGGAACATGATAAGTTAATAAGATTTAAATTTGAGATTACGAGAAGTTGAACAGATTGGGAAGATGAGAATTTGGTGAAACGGGAAGTCGGGAAGAAGGGTGTTGGAGAGAAGGAGATTGGGAGGCTAGCAAGGTAGAAAATGAAAAGAGGGACGTTGGAGAGAAGTAAGTTTGAGAGTGGCAAGATGGAAAGTTGGGAAAACCGTGAGTTGAGAAGATGGGAAAGTTTGGGAAAATGGAAAGTTGGGAGATTGAAAGTTGAGAGCACGGGAAGATAGGAAAACGGCAAGATAGGAAGGTTTAAAAATGCGAAGATGAGAAGGAGGAAGTGGGGAAGGTGGAAAATTAGTGAGACAGGAAGTTCGCAAAATGGATAATTGAAAGGATGGGAATTTGGAAAGACGGGAAGGACTTGGGAAGATGGGAAGTTGAGAAGACAGGGAGTTGGGAAGATGGAACGGTGGAGAGAGGTTGGCAAGGCAGAAAGTTTGGAGAACCCGGAGTTGGAAGCCTGGAAAATTTTGAAACGGGAAGACGGAAAATCTCAAAAATGACAAGTTGGAAAGTTGACATGTTGGGAAGATGGGCAGTTTTAAAAATGAGAAGTTGAGAAGACGGGAAGGGGGAAGATGGAAAATTAGGAAGATGAGAACTTGGGAAGTTGAGAAGACAGTAAGTAGGCAAAATAGGAAATTGACAAAATGAGAAGACTAGAGGATGCAAAGATTGGAAGTTGAGAAGACGGGAAGAGTCAAAGTTGTGAAGATAGGAAGATGGAAAGTTTCAATAATGAGAAGATGTGGTCCAGGAAAGATGGATATTTGGGAAGACGGGAACTTGGGAAAATGAGATGATGGGAAGATAGGAAGTTTCAAAAGTGAGAAGGGAACAGAGAAGTTGGGAAGACAGGAAGCTTGAAAGACAGAAACTATGGAAGGTCAGAAGATGGTAAATTGGGAAAATGAAAAGTTTAAGAAGGTAGAACTATGGGAAGGTTGAAAGTATATACAGAAGACGGGAAGATTGGAAGATGGGAAGTTTTAAAAATGAGATGTAAAGTTGAAGAAAAAAGCTAAAAAGAAAGGAATTTTGGAAGGTCAGAAGATGATAAATTGTGAAGATACAAAGTTCGAAAGATGGGAAAGTTGAAAGTCGAGAAGACGGGAAGATTGGAAGATGGGAAGTTTCAAAAAGGAGAATATAAGAAGGGGAAGCTTGGACTAAAAAATATTAAGAAGGCAAAAATATGTGAAATCGAAAGCAAAGGAAGATGGGTACTTGGAAAGATGGAAAGTTGAGAAGACGTGAAGCTGGGAAGATGTGAAACTAAGAAGACGGAAATTTGGGAAGATGATAAGTAAATAATATTTAAATTTGAGATTACGGGAGGTTGGAGAGATTGGGAAGATGAGAACTTGTTGAAACGGGAAGTGGGAAAGAAGGGCGTTGGAGAGAAGGAGATTGGGAGGCTAGCAAGATTGAAAATGGAAAGACGGACGTTGGAGAGAGGAGTTTGAGAGTGGCAAGATGGAAAGTTGGGAACACCGTGAGTTGAGAAGATGGGAAAGTTCGGGAAAATGGTAAGTTGAGAGATGGAAAGTTGAGAGCACGGGAAGATAGGATAATGGCAAGATAGGAAGGTTTAAATATGAGAAGATGAGAAGGAGGAAGTGGGGAAGATGGAAAATTAGTGAGACAGGAAGATCGCAAAATGGATAATTGAAAGGATGGGAATTTAGAAAGATGGTAAGATGGGAAGTTGAGAAGATGAACAGTTCAGAAGATGTCAAGTTGGGATGATGAGAAGTAGAGAAGTTGGGAACATGGGAAGATGGAAAATTGGGAAGACGGGCTGTTGGAAAAATGAGAAGACGGAAAAATGGGAAGTTCGGAAGTTGGGAAGAGGTGAAGTAGGGAAGAAAGGAAGGTACGATGTTGAGAAGACGGGAAGTTGGGGAGATGGGAAATTGTATCGTCGTAATTTCCCATCTTCACAGCTGGGATGATGCGAAAATATTTGAAAAGTCATGTGTCTAAATGCACGTAGAAACACACAAATAGTTCAAATCATCGCAGGGAAGTTAGGAAGGCCCTAAGGTTGACATGATCGTAAACTTTCTTTGGACAAGAATCGAAACAATATTAATCGCTGCTATTGTCTGTATTTTTAAAAGAATATATACATACTCGGATTTGTTTTATGTTGCAGCTTTGAGTAATAATATCTATTAGATGATTTTATTGGTTTTCAGGATCTAAGCATTATATTTTAATACTTTGATCTATCAGACAATATTTAAGCAAAAATTGCATAAACCCAATAGTCTGAACGCTCATCTAGCTGTTCTCCAAAGTATGGTGTCGTGAGCGCATAAAGGAAAAGACCCAATTATATATCAGTGCTTTGAGACATGCCTAACTGTATTAATGCTTAGCATTATAGTATTTTTACTAACCCTTTTAATACACAACATTGTGTAGTTCTGACACGTCATTTCTCAAAGCATGAACCGTCTTTTTTAGAATCGCAATACAGTGTTGTCGTATTTTTTAGGATGGCGGGGTAATAGAGGACATCTCTACTTAGATAATTGGACAATTGCGACCTCTACTGCAGACTGCGCCCCACAAACTTGTCACAGGTCTAACTCTTTTCTGTATAGTAGAGATTTCTGGGGTGACTATGAAAATTTGCTAAAAAATTTTGATATATGGAATCAAAGGATCGTGGATATAACTCCATGCTGGATAGAAGCGCCGGATGTAAAGCGTTGGTCACCGGCCCAAATGTTTACTGACGGCCGGCCGTCGACCGGTAAGCTTTCCGACCGGCTGTTTTGCCTACCCGACATTTTTGCTGCTGGTGTCCAACAATATATAAATAATGTGGAACGCTACAAAATTCAATAAATTTTGCAAAATTTTTCACCGCCGTTTCTAAAAAAACGTAAATTAAATGGTATTGCTCTAATATACTTTGTTCACAATTTTATATGTTTCGCCCAAAAGACGTGATAATGCGTGAGTAAACTTAAGGTGACCCGACAACCATCCTATTTAGACATTACCGATATCGAATCGTAAACCATTATTACGGAAAAGAGGCTTAATTTCATTCTTTTTTTCGCTAACCGAAAATTGGCAAAAACAAATTAAAGTGCCAGAAATAAGACCTTGTGTTGAACAGAATTTCGGCGATTTCATTTTGCAGAAATTATGTTCGATAATGCATTAGTATTTAAATTTGGATTATTCAGTGTTCGCGAATAAATTTAAGGCAAATGTGTCGTCACAATCAAATCGACAAATTTTCGTTCTCAAATATTTGGGTAATTTTACTTGAATTTTGGCGAACACAAAATGATCAGATTTCAATCGCGAACAGTTTTACGCCGAATTTCAATTGACCAAAAAGCGTTCCGTAACAATTTTTTGCAAAAACACAAAATAGAATGGTTGGCGGGGTCATGATATGTTTACTCGCGCACAAAATTGATTCTCGACGTTTGCCGCGCTCAATTTTCAGTTCGGTACACGAACTCCAGCGGTCGGATTCTAAAGAATCTCGATATATCGACAATGGAAGAGTACCACTTTTAGCCTACGATACAAAATTTACAAAATGTGGAAATATATATGTGAGTGTAAAATATCAGGTGAAATCAAGCGTCATGACTTGCAGAAACAGTGACTAGTTTCCGATTTACTAATGCAAGATAAAAACATCAAATTCTACATTCTACTCTCCAAACTTCACAACTTTATGGCAAAATTGAAAGAGATGTTAGGTTTCGCAGTAGTAAACTTTAAGTATATTGTAAATTATCATTTTATTAATATACAAGTCACATACCAAAACCAAATCGTATATAATATGAGTCACACCACGTGATCTCCTGTTTGGTGGTTGGGCTGGCCGTAGTGCCCGGACGCCGGTGACTACTTACTGCCGTAGATCTGATCAGAGCAGCCCAACACTAGTGTAGTACAGTAAAGACCATTTTTAGCGTCGGTGTCCTCTGATGTTGACTCATGGGGTTTTTTGTCAATTTATACAATTTTTGAATAAGCTAAAATGTGTTTTTTTGGCTGGAAGACATAGCTTTCGCTTGTTCCCTAATTGGGTTTCCGAAACAAGACAATACAGACTACTTAGCAAAACGCTTTACCCGATAAGACATAGCTTCCGCTTGCTCCCTAATTGGGTTTCCGAAACAAGACAATACAGACTACTTAGCAAAACGCTTTACCCGATAAGACATAGCTTCCGCTTGCTCCCTAATTGGGTTTCCGAAACAAGACAATACAGACGACTTAGCAAACGCTTTGCCCGATAAGACATAGCTTCCGCTTGCTCCCTAATTGGGTTTCCGAAACAAGACAATACATGACACTTAGCCAACACTTTACCCAATAAGACATAGCTTCCGCTTGCTCCCTAATTGCATTTCCGGAACAAAACAATACAGACCACTTAGCAAACGCTTTACCCGATAAGACGTAGCTTCCGGTTGCTCCTAAATTGCTTTTCCGAAAGAAGGCCATACAGATCACTTAATAGCAAACGCTTTAACTGAGGAAGGTGTATACGTAAAAGGCAGAGCAGCGACAATATATAAGCAACAGCTTAGTATTAGTGTCACATTGTTTTCATTTTCCATCAGCTCTTGGTGTTGGCAATATATAAGCTAAATTTTCATTAACATTATAATGCCGTAAATAATTTGTCTATCGTGCAATGTTTGACACACTCAAACCGGAACCAGAGATCAAACCAGTGTTGTACGGCTGAAAGCGGTGTACGCAAAACACTAAGCTACATAGGAGCCTTAAGAAAGCTTGAAGAGCAAACTGATAACGGTACATGTCCAAACTGTCATTACACGACAAAGACATTTTAATATAATCTTGCCAAAACAGTTAATATTCGAAACTTTTTACAATAACCAGAAAGTTAATGTAAAATTTTACTGCGACAAGGCTTAGGATTAGTATATCGAGAACAGTATGGCGTACATTGAATTTGCGTCCCTCAGGGTTACTTTGGCCGCGACACATATAATCCAGGTTAGGTACCAAAATTTTAGATGTTGCCGAATTATTTAACATTGGATGGGGTTAAGACTATGCATGAAATATTTATGTGTACTCTCTGGTTTATTGAAGAGCTGGCTCATACAGTCATTCAATTTTGAAAATTAATTCGAAATTTCTTCTGTTTTCACCTGTAACTTGGTGCTCATTTTGCGGACAGTGCGAATCTTATTTATCGTTGTATGTGGCTAAGCCTATGCATATCAAAAATTAAGCATATCTCCCTGATTACCAAGCATTTTGAGCCACACTGGTCTAGAATTTCGTTGCTATCAGCTGTAACTGCGTACCGAATTGGTTTATGTTCTTTATATTTTGCAATGAATGTGATTATAAGGATATAGATTTCAAATCTAATGCGGCGGTCACGTTATAATGTTTGCCTTTAGCAATACGTAACTGAACGAAGAGCAACATATAACGTATTGCTGCATGAAGTGTTCAACCTGGGGAAGGTTGAAATACCTAAGTGGTTCCGGAGCCAGGTCCGACTCGCCTGTTTGGAGAAAGCCAGATGGTTATCATTGGAAGGTCTTGGTGTGTCTAGAGATGCTCAGCTTTATCCTCTATAAAATACGAGGTAATGCCTTGATGACAAACTGCTAGAGAGCCATTCGTAGGGACTATAACTACAATCGGGCTGAGCGAGTGCCTAAACCACCATTAAAAGCCCCCAGTCATGGGTTAAATGGCTAGATGAAGGACAAACTTCAAATGAAGGTCAACCACTGCCTTCGGTTCGAGGCTATTGAGTCGAAGGCTAGAGGCCATCGGTTATAACAGATGGATCGCAGTTATTGGATATGGAAAGCCAATAGCTTTAATTGTTTTCACGAACCCCACGCTTCAAAACCAAAAAATTTCAAACCATGGCTACAGTGTACTGGGTAGACGACACCGCACACGTGATGCCGCACACCTGTTGGTAACGTGATAAATTGGTAAGCACGCGAGCATCGCTTCGATCTCGTGGTTAGCGTGTAAAAAACGGGAGAACAAGAAAACTACAAAATCCAAAAAGGCTCAAAGTTGGCTGTGTCAACGTTAGCTCATTACTGAAGTTGGCTATGAAGAGTCGCTTGTTGAATCCCTGCCCCCCTGTGAACGTCTGTCGGCATTGCCTGTATACCCGAATACCGACTGTGCGGAAGCAGAATACGGTCTTGGCCCACAAGGCGCCCGCTTTCCTTCAGTTTTCATCAAAAATGAACGAAATTATCTACTTGAAAGCCGGTTAGCAGTAGAATCTGGTAGATTGCGCCGTCGCACAGGTCCGATCAATATATCATTAATCGCTGTTTGACGCGCAACGATAACGTACACCAAAAACAACTTCAACGATAACCTTACCGAAACGTTCGAATCCTGTCTGAAAGGTGATATTGTAGATGTAATCGTTGACTTCAGCAATCAAGTTGAGCAGTAATATGTGAGTGCAACAGCTGTTGCAAAATACTCTCTGGAGACGAGGAATGACAACGGCTTGAGTTCGCTATTAAGACCAGAGAGAGAGCAGTCCGCTCGGAACGGACGCAGTCAT
>JASANE010019276.1:0-17844 GCA_030248225.1 Trileptium ribeirensis
GGATCCCTTAGGGCCAGAACTGGTCCTAGCTAGTACAGTTGAACAGAATGGGAGGCAGCAATAAGCCCTGTCGCATGTCTGTTTGCACTTTAAATGGTTTTTGCGTTCGATTCTGAAGAAGGACAGGACAGAAAGACGGATCGAACATGCATCTGATCAATAATATGGTTTTAGTGGAGAGACCGTGAGCTTCCATGATCCGATATAATAATGGACGGTGAACATAATCGAACGCGGGTTTAAAACCGATAAAGGCTCCCGCAGTGGAACTCGTGACTATATTGCAGTTGGAGACACATTTTTAGTATCTGTTCCACTGTCCAGCGGCTTACATAAAATCCATATTCTTCATTCCGTGCGGTTTCTTCACAAAATGTTTGAAGCGATTGGATATTATTGCTATCTTAAATTTTGAACACAATGTCAAGTAGTGAGCTACCTCTGTAATTCACACATAAGGATTTATCCCCTTTTGGTGGAACGGAATCGAAATCGCCTTTTGCAATGAGGGTGGTTACCGTCTCGCTGGACTAGATCTTGCAGATAAGCCGGTGGAGAGGGCAAAACATATGTCGATTCATGCCGCGTGTCTGTCGCAGAGGCTTTTGATGGCAACTGTCACCTCTCATCTATTTTGGGTAGAAGATCGTGATCGGTGCTGTAGAATCCTTTGAATTGTATTTCGGGCCGCTACAATGGTTCTGTGGTCCTCGCAATAGATCAAGCTGTTTAAATGATCACGCCAGCATTCTAGTTGAAACTCTTAGGTTGATAGTGGGGTACCATCGGTTCTGCGGAAGATGCTACGAGTTCGACATAATGGTTGTGACAGCTTTCGAGTCAGGCGCACAACATTGCGGTGATCATTCACAGCTTCGGCTCGGTTGATTTCTGCGGTCATACTACAAAGGAAGGATTCATTATCCAGCAACAGCTCCTTTCTGGAGCAGAATAGATCGCGGGACAGAGCTTGCATCTTTGGGAACGAGATTCAGGCTTGCGGCACTAGCCGTAGTGGAATCTTGAAACCAGTGGACTCGCTTGTCGCGCTTGATGGTTGGTAGAGACTCCTCCACGCTTTGGTCGACATATCTTCGTTTTGGAGGAGGAAGAATCGGCTTGTCAGCGACTCGCTAAGACGGGCTGCTATTGAATGGTTTCACAATTATGTGAAGGCTCGAGGGCGTGAGAGATGCTGCTGAGTTCTGTTTGCATCGAAGTGGCATTTTATTCTTAGCATAAGCATGCAGTGTTCCCTTGGCAGCGGCTTACCCCAGTAAATGCGACAATCCATTGCAGATGACTTCTATATTTTTTCATAGGTATGTGATCCAGCTGGAAATATTTCCCGCTGTGTGATTGGCAGGTTACGATATGCATTTTCTTATGCTCGAAATGGCTGCTGATCACGTATAGATTCAAGAATTGCGCTACCATTTTCGGTTCGGCGTCCAAGTGTATATCTACCTACTGTACTGTCTTCGCCCATGAGTTGCGGCCCCAATTGCGAATTGAACTCTCCGCATAATACGACAAAGATTCCTTTGGGAATGTTGTTCATTTCCTGCCTCAGTTGCTCGTAGAAGTCATCTTTTTCGGATTCGGAGGCGACGTCAGCCGGAGTATAAGCGGCACCGAAATTAATATTTATAGGTGTGACACGGAATGTAGCAGTAGCAAGGCGAGAGCTGACAGGGTTACAGTGGTTTAGGTAGGAGTAGACAAGTTTTGTGACAGTAGTGCCAACACCATGGTTTCATGATTTTTCTGCACAGAAGAAGAGAAGATTATACTCGCCAGTTTTCCATGATATATCCATACTGTCATGGCCACATAGCCTTCTCTCGTACTGAGCCGCAATGCGCATCTTGTTTTTTGAAAGTGAAGGACATAGGAGCTGCTCATAACCGTCTTTCAACAAAGTTCTGATGTTCCTGGAGGCAAATTGCAGTTTCTAGAATTTTGTGGTTACCAATCGCCCATATGTCGCACCGTCGACAGCAATCCCTAGCGTGTCGTTTGCGTAGGACGCGGTATCACATATTCGATTCTTGATGGTGACTGATATAAAAGTTTCAAGAAAATTTTACAAAAGATTCCAGCCACTCAACCTATTTAAGCCAACAGTAGCTGACTTTTTATCGTGGTTTGTCTCCCACCATCTGGTTGCCGACTTTAAGGGCCCAGCATTTGGCCTTTTGCATTCCTGCTTGCTACACGGTATATCCTGGCATTTTGTACGAAGAAAGTCATGGAGCGACTAACCCCGACCAGGGCCCTGATGTAGTCAATGACGTCGATTTTAGCTGGAGCATGCATTCCTGTTCCTTGCTGAGGTGTTATCCTTGAGAGGACTGCTGCCGCGCACAGATCCTGAGTCGAGTGCTGTGGACAGAGCGCCTTGAACGATTCGAGAACACGAACAAGACTCGGATATATATACGTGCCCCTTTAAGGGCAGCATAATTTATCATTATAAAAACTGCTCAGAGCAGCGGTTCGGGGATTGCAGCTCCTGCCTTAGGCTTAGCCTTACTATATGGCTCAGATACGGACATTTGCTTAGGCTTGTAGCGATGAAGGGTACCGAGCGTTTTGATGATGTTTCGACTATGGTTGCGTCAGGGAGCTACAACTTAAAACAAAAAAGACACCACATTGCAAAGCCGGTCTGGTTGATGATTACAGCCATGAATCGTCTTAGCTTACTATTGCGGCGAGTCCGTCAAAGCGGTGGATATTGTTGTTTGCCCCGAGTTTCAGCACACAAAACACGTAGAAGAATTAAAGATTCTGCAGCTAATGAATCAATAGATCGCCAAATGTCAGAATGCTATACCTCAACGATCTTGACGTTGATGGATTGCTTGTGCTCTGATGTTCCAAGTGGCTTACGATGTAATTCATACTGTTTAGAAAGCGATTAATATTCATACTCGTGACACAGTGGTTAAATGTATGTTGAGTGAAGTTATCACACAGCGTCGCCTTTGCATGACGTTTCCCATTACAACGGCTACGTCAGAAAGGTCATTCACGGTTCAGTGCCCCATGAAAATGTTTCGAATCACAATGTCTCATACTCGACCGAATGCCCCGATGTTGTGCACTGTATATGATTGAGCTGGTTATTTTCATGCAACTCCCCCAACATATTAATTTACTCTTCCACTATTGATATTCTCGTTTGTAGCAATGTCGCGATTTTATGCCGATCACTTTTCATTTTGCATAACTTCCATAAAGTTTATTCGTATTTAATTTCAACTAACAGGTGAAATTGTAGGGAATTTTAGGTCGAACACTGCGCCGGAGTCCCATGCACTCTCTAAACATCAGAGAAATGGCCGGGAATTAATCGGCTATTTATATATCTTTATATTGGGCCGCACATACCCCTACCCGTGTATGCTATATATTTATAATGTACTAGGACCAGTTCTGGCCCTAAGGATCCCAGCTGCACCACCATCTTTCTTGGTGTGGTGCCCGGACAACCCCGGCTTCCACGACTCCTCGGTGAACTGCAAGCTGACCTAAAGGAATCGCATAACTTAGTAGGCTGCCGGCGGGTTAACCAGGGTGTTCGGCCTGGCCCTTATGCTGGCCCACGTGTCTAGTAACATGGAGGTCCCCCTGAGGGAGGGTCAGCCCCTGAGCCTGCTCACAGGTAATAAGGCTGACCCGCCTTTCCCTCAACTTCATTTAAATCCCTAATGGTGGCGAGTTTTCTTGTTTTAATCTGGCACACGGGAGCATAGTTCCGATGATAAGTTTGATAAAAGTCGGTAAGAGGTTTCGCGCTAAAAGAAAAACTCGAGGGAACACTTGGAGACAGATCCCCAGGGCCCTTATATAGTGTAAGTAAAGTTTTATAAATCCCGGAGCTAAGGAAAACATTGGTTTTGCAATTCACCGCTTTGGCGATCCCAAAACGGCTCGCGAAGTTTCCCGGCCGATTTCAACGTTGGCTCCCTAGAAACTTTTAACGATTCGTGATTTGGTATAAAAACGGGGTGAGGTATGACGAGGACCCACCGTGTCTATAAGGGGTCAGGGTCTGTGCTTATGAATTTGTTTAAAAGAATAGGATTGGAGAGATTATTGGAGATTAGATTACTTTGTAACCTCCTCAGGGCCGTAGCTCGACTAGGGGGTGTGGCTCCGAGTGATTTTAATTAGATTCAAACCAAATGAACGTCACAGCTTACTCCGTCTCAGTTCCTAATTTAGTAATTCACTCCTCCGGGTGCCTTTGATTCATGTGAGGGTCCGCAGTCATTTGCAAGCATAAATACAGCGAGAATGCTGCCGCGCTCCTCAGCCCAAACATACCTCATTGAAACCAAAAGAACACAGTGAGGATTTGCGTTAAAATACTACGGACACCCCTGTTTGGTTAGATCAGTATGATTGCTAAAACCGTGAAAAGTAGGGGGAATATAACGCACGAAAGGTCATGAAACGTCACTTCCTGTGGAGTAGCCGCATCGACCCCACGATAGTTATTTTGTTGTTAAAAGTTCATGACGGAGTGCTCTACCGTTTCTTCACGGCATGACGCTCATCTGCATTTGAGGTTAGTTGATTGAATTTTCGCTGAATGAAAACAAAGTTCACGGCAGGAGCTCAAGTTTCAGAGCTAGCGTCAGGGGTTCCGTCCATTATATCTTTTGAACAACTCTTTGCGTGCAAATGACTACGTCGCTCCCGGGCCGGAAGATTCTCTTATTCCCCAACTAGTGGGTCTTTAAGTCGTGTGACCTGGAGCCATCCACGTTTTATCCTACAATGTGAGCTCAACTCATGTTCCTAACTCGAAAGCGAGCTCGGGTTGAGCACGAATCAAAAGGGGCTCTATAGTGTTTTATATTTCGTTCGAGAATTCGGTGATATCCTGTTGTGCCAAATTGCGGCAGGGCCCTAAACTATTTAGTGAAAATCAGTAAAGTCTCCTACCTTGTCTACAGGGCATGGCGGACCAGTTTTGGAACGTATTGTCGGTTGCATGGTACATGAAATACTCAGGCACTAAATACTCTACATTTTAAAGGGGGTAGCCCAGCACTGAGTCTTACCTATGCTCAATTCTCGTCTGCTCTAGCGGTCGCCTCCAGATCAACACGCCATTTTAATCATACTACCCCTACCGTGTCCCTATGTCCTTCTCCCTTCCTCGTGTGTACCCCTTGTCCCCTCATCCCGTTCACATCACTAAAAAGAAATAAAAACTTTTCACCCCGGGTCTAAAACTAAAATTGTGACCCGGCGAGCGGGGAACCAGTCGAGAAATAGAAATTTGTGAACAATTTTAGCGTGCGATTCTCTTGAATTCGTTGGGGCTGAACTTACAAGTGCACGGAGCATCCAGCGGACAACCTGCGATGGCAGGCCTTGCGAGCGAAATTTTAGAAGAAAACGGAAGCGGTCACCAGGAGTGGTCTGCACTGCATCTGCAAAACCAGAGACCCTCCTGGGAAAAGCCAAAAACAAGAAAGACGTGAAAACTCAAACTGAAAGCCTTAAAAGAAAAGCCCAACTTGGCGACAACTGCGAAACCAAAAATCAAAAAAAACCGCCAACTCTGGCGGCTCTTTCCTCGACTGGTCCCGACGCTGCGTCGAGCCCTTTCCTTTTATACCCGGCTGTATTTCCCCCGTAAACGTCTGGACCCGCTCAGTTTTCCTGGCTGGCACCCAAAATTTCAAATTCGAATTCGACCGCCTACCTATACGTGTGGCATAAGGCGTGCCATGCATATAATCGTACAAAAGCAACCCTCCAACAAATTTGTATATATATATAACATAGAGCATGTTAAATACGTATAGCGACGATGTGTAAGCGTAAGCAACCAAACAGTAAAACTCTAACAATGTCGCTCGCAGTAGCCTGCTTTTGGACAGTTGTTGCCTGGTCAAAACAGCCTCAGCAGCAGACAGTGGCCGAGAGATGCCAACACTGCCAAACCTCGCGCTGGTCGGCGCGCCCATTTTGAAGAAACAGAATATACGAGCGCTCAAGGTGCTCACGATGTTTTAAAAGTTTAGAGAATTTCATATCGATTGCGGGCTAACAAGAAGGAGTAGGCGGCCGGGCACGGGGTCAAATCTATGCCCTGGCTGGTCGCCTACTGATCAAAATAGAATTTTAAATGTGAACTAAATAGGTGGCCTGTTAGAGGCCTTTTTCTGCGACAAGAATAGAAAATTTTGGTGGTTCAAAAGGGTTATTTGGGTCCTGCGCGGACCGGTAAAGTTAGGCGGCCCCGGTTTTCGACGAGATAGTTACGCTTTTAGACCCCTTGTAGGTGTTGAGCTTGAAAAATCGGGGAGTTTTGGTTAATTTGGTTGAGATCCGAGGCTTTGAAATTGGGATGTTTAAACGCATGGTTGAGAGCCCACAAATGCTTACAAGGAAGGGATGAGTTGACCCGGAGGCGGAATTTCGCAACCCTAACGGACCCTGTTGCCAATGCAATAACCCTAATTTGTATCAATTGTCGGAAAATTCTTAAAAATTTGCTTTTGAGACACCCTGACAAAAAAGAGGTTCCGTCGAATCCAGTTTATTCCATTTACCTTTTTTCTTGACTTTTGCTTCACTCCCTGAGTCGAATACATAAATGCTGCATGTCAGGATGGGTTCCAAGATTTTGAATTATAGCAAAATATCCCGTTGAAGTTTTGATAAAGATCCCGAACCATACCCCGACCCATCCTGACATGTAGCATAACATACATCCTATATTGCACACATATTATTATCAACAATGTTATGTCATTTTGGATGCGCACCGGAGCAGGCCTTAAGACACCGAACCAACGAAAAATGAAAAGGTAATCTTACAAATTCCGCCCTCTATCTCTGGCCACTACGACTGCGCATCCGTCCCCCCACAATACACGACATATTATTGTAATAACACCTTTTTTACACCATTTAATTCAATTGGGGGCCTACCTGATACCATACTTAATATCACGATTATTCCATTGTAGTGCCAAAATCACCCGCGGGCGGGTGGAGTCTGACGATACGACAAATTATATCCATGATACATTTTTTTTAATATAACAACGATAGACCGGTACACAACATAATACTCAAGTTACGCTCCACCAGTATCCGATCGCCTGTCGCATTAAGTTTGCCCTCTCTTTGACCTTGATTTGGATGTTTTCTCTACTTTAGATATTCCGTTAAAAATCCCTGAAAATCTCGGGCTGTTACATAATATGCACATTTATATTTATTTGCGTAATACCAGAAATTATATTTATAAATATATGCATATAATGCATATAACATATCGCCAGCTTTCCTTCGCCGTATTATGAACCTACAACTGTCAAGTTCCTACGAGTAATTGGAATTCCGGTTCTGGCGAAAATCAATAGGATTGCCGTTGTGGCAAAAACAAAACCAATACCACCTAATTCCGGTTTAAAATTTCAAAACATTTTTGGTGGGGCTATTGTCCAAAACATCCGCACAGTGAGGAAATTGCAATACAACCAAACAAAAGAAAATGTGCCTCAGAAATTTTCCATGCAAAACGTAAGTAGGACAAATAATTTCTGCAGACATTTGTCATCCCGACTATGTAGGAATTGTTGATCTTTAGTTTACGGTAACCAAACACAACCAAGTGGATGCTTGTAGCATCTGTTTTACCCATTCAGAGATCTGCGGTGTTTCTTCACTTTGAATTGGTTCCATCTGGTATGCATAATAGAGTATAGATTGTTTTCAACTACTTAGGTCGGAATTTTAGTAATTTGGACATTGCACCACAACAAGAATGCTGGGTATTTCACATTGACTGTGAGCTTGGATAACATACATTGCCTTAGTATCAGCTAACGCGCCTGTAAATTTTGTATGTCAGTATACACTGGAGTAAAGCGCCATACCGGCAACGCATCAAAAAAGTAGCATAGTTTGGCAAACTTTGTGGCATTCTGCATAGAATACTCATAGCATACATTGAGTTATCTTCTTTTAGGATCCGATAAACCAATTATTTCAAGTTTACTACAGAAAATATATATCAAACATACGTATGTATAGTGAAGGGTGTGCATACAGAGCCAAATTGTCTTGTCCTACAGTCCGCGTTGCGGACTAATTTAGTGTAACCTAGTTTAGACATGCTGTGTAGCCGAAGACATATCTTGTGATGTCGCACTAAGACACCGAAAACATTTTATATCGATCGATAAACCAACATTATTAGCTTTCCCAGACTTTTCAAAGTCGCATACCTGCAATAATGTCATCGCAATAAAGTCAATGTAACATTTATTTTACATATTAATGAACCATAAAATACCCAATTTACCCCTAGGTTACCGTAAATCTACCTAATCTCCAAAACAACATATTGTTAGGTTTGTAGCATTCTGTTCAGAAAATTACAGCATACTTTGAGTGATTTTATTTTAGGATCTGATAGACCAATAATTTCAAGTTTACTACGGAATAAACATAGAACAAAGTATATCTAGCAATGGGAGGCGAGACAAGACAGCGCGAAATTTTCTAGTCTACGCTCCATCTGTCGAATGACCATTCAATGTGGCGCGGTCGACATATAGATGTACAGTGTAAGGCATTCTTTTTGCACTGGCGGATCATAAAACCCACAAACGACAACACGATCGTTAAATAAAAATTACTTATTTTCCTCAGCCTCTTCAAAGTCTCAGAGAGCCAGTAATCTCGCAATACATTAAATTCAATGTAATTTTTGATCCATCCGCAGTATTGTTTATTTCATCCTTCATTTGTTTTACTGTGTATATATTTGTAATACCAGGCTCCAGATCCAGTTTAAATTCTCATTACCGGTTGCTGGTTCTTGTAAATTTCGGTTACGGTTACTGCGTGGACCGGGCAATTTAATTCCTCACAATAGCGAGATGATTGGTAGCACGATGGAATGCATTTCGGTAGGTCGCAACTTCGATACCTGGTCGGGAGAGTGAGTTTTCAAAGTTTTGACATGGTTACGGCAATAAATAACTAGATTATACTTCCAGCTGACAGTAGTTCCCGTCCTACCGACTAGGGGCAATAGTTGAATATATATATGACTACCTTGGCGGTATATAATATAGGTTGTATAATAATACACAACAACGCAAAAGACGCAATGTAGTATGGTGTACTATGTTGCAAATCATATAACTTGGAAACTCGTCCCTGTGGTGTAGCGGTTAGCATGTTGAATTGTAGTGCGGAAGGCCGTTGGTTCAAGACCTGGCAAGGGTAGAGAGTTTTGAAACTTATTACAATATCAAGAGTAAAACCGAAACTTAGTTTTTCGATGTATTTTAAAGGCTTACTTAATTAGTGCTATAATACATATATAATAAAACGTTATAATGTGCAGCACATTCAGGGGTGATAGTGGTCTACCAGGCCACCAGGGGAGCTTCCGGTCCAAACCCGTCCCAAACACCCAAAAATTCCCCAAAACCCGGGATGGATCACCATTTTCTCTATTATATCCCTCTCTACTTTCTACGTCCTTGGGTTTGCTTTGCTTTCGTTTTCAAGCTTTTCTTTTATTTTAGTGCTAATTTGCATAAATTAACACTTGTTTTTATTATTAGCTAACATACATTAGCTATTATTTTTATTTCCTAGTCAGTCTGGTTTTGTTCTCGAGCACCTAGGTTAACAATTTTACAGCTTCGCCGCCTACGCGGAATAATAATATCTCGCTACAGATTTACACAGGATTTGCCTACTACTAATTTTGGATTTTACGATTGTACTAGTGATAACTTTTCTTGTTAATTTTTTCGAGGAAACATAACTTATTTGCGGTGGTTAGCTAGCTACGTATTGATATGCTTTTAAATTATATGTTTTGATTCTGGATTATAAGCTCTGATTACGAATTTTATGTTTAACGAATTTAAATGTTTTACCCGGCTCGTTTTGAGATGGTGTATGACGCGAAGCAGTGAGTGAATAAGCGAGTAACTGGAAAAGATTCTGGAATGAACGGACTAGCGAAAGACCGTGGCACATATTGGTGTTTAATTTGAAAACAACGTTGAGTTACGGAAATACTGGAAGAACATTAGCATATTCATGTGCCATTCATTCGAAGATGGGATTACGATAACCGCCTACGTTTCCTTGGCATTCAATCACTCCAATAACGCCGTGAGTGCAGTGACCTAATATACGTTTACAAACTTCTTCATGGACACGTCAGCTGTGACATTTACCAATTCTTCAAAGCTGGACCATCAATAACTCGTGGGCACCCCTTCAAACTGGCCGCTCTTGACATCCCGCGCCTAAACTGCCGCCGTTACTTTTTCTCTCTCAGAGTCCTTACTTCCTGGAATTCACTACCGGAAGAAATCGTGTCAGCCCCTTCGAGAGCGTCATTCAAGCACAGGCTCCATAAGTTCAATGTATTTGATGACTAATTCACTCCATTTTTTTCTCTTTTCACGTAATCCGGCCTCGCCATTGCGAGGCTTCGAAGATCTTCAGAATGTTCGGAAGATCTTCAGAATGTTCGTCCATCAAGCAATCAATAAACATCTGGATTTTGGATAACGCTATTAGGGACGACCACGTCTGAAGCGTCAGGCAAGCATAGTTTTGCTTGAATTTACAAACGTTTAACGTTGGGCTACGAGCATTTTTCGAACATAGGTACGTATTGCTCTACTAATTTAACTTATTTCGTATCATCATTCCCAAGTAAAACCTGAGAGATCATCATCAATCCATTTGTAGTCATTGTTCCACGTTGTCGTGGGTTCGACTTCACCATGATCGAATAGCATTCCTCCACTTGACCCCGTCTAGCGCATCCGCCTGTATGAGATGTAAAGTCGTCATGTCTTCTGTAACCACATCTAGCCACCGCTTCTTAGGTCGCCCCTTTCGTGCCGGTGCGTTGAACCGCACGTCGTTTATTGTGGGAATAAGACCTGATTTCTCACGCTTAGTATGGCCGAACCACTGCAGTCATGATTTCGCGATTTCTTTTAATATATGACTTATACCAGCCATCGTCATTACTTCGTTGTTGGATAAACGATCGTCCCACCTTACACCATCCATTCATCGGATCATTGGTATATCGGTGCTCGTGAGCCAGCGTGACGTTTCTGCGGTTAGTGATCATGTTTCTGAAGCGTACATAAGAACCGGCCGAACACAGTTGGCGAAGATAGCTTTAGTGGCAAGCTCTTGTTCACGAGAAGGCTTGCTAATTCTTTTCGTTTTGCCATGCGGCTTGAACTCGTGTTCTCACCGGTCTTCGCACGTCGTTTTTGAAGTCGACGCGGTCGCCTAGGTATGTAAATGAGTCTACGATCTCAAACCGCCTATTGTCAATATTTAAAAATGATGGATTATTTTCCTGTTCATGGTCGCACCGCCTGCAAACAAAATTTGTGTTTGTTAATGGAATGGTACGTAGAGCAGCGCAGCGTTTGTGGATCCACTTTGTGCAGCTGCTACATTGGATAGAATTTGACCCACGCCTCGACTGCAGTATCCGCAAGGATAGGCGCCTAATTCACTTATGCCTTCACCACCAGTATATAATCATTACTTTCGTCTTACCACTGAGAGAGCACGAGCGTTACTTAATCATAACCGTATTGGAAATAACACGCGCCTAGCTGAACCGTCCGGCAGCGGGAACGTTAACATAAGGAAACTAATTAGCGTAAATCTAAGGAAAAGGATAAGGTAATTAAATAAACGTACGAGTCGAACCGTCCGGCGGCTACGTACCAACCCAAAAGGGAAAGTAATAGATATCAATTACTCAGGATCTATCAGTGAACCGTCGGGCACTGGTAGCTCTAAGGAAACGAATTAGCGTAATTTTAAGGCAGAGGCTAAGGTACTGTGATAAACGTGCGGATCGAACTGTCCGGCGATCTCGAGCCAAGCTCAAAAGAGGAAATCATAAGGAAGTACTAGTGTAAATCTAAGGCAAAGGTTAAGGTATTCAAATAAACGTACGGATCCAACCGTCCGGCGGTCTCGTACAAACCAAGCGTTGTAAGAACATTCAGTTAGACGCAATATACGCAAGTGTATATATATAGTGGAAGGTATTTTTTGCTCTGGGTGTCCAAAAACCGACATATTGATCGATAAATATTAGATTCCTCAGACTCTTTAAAGTTTCAGAAAGGCAATAATGTCATCGTAATACATCAAGTTTAATGTAAAAATTTTTTAATACATTTAAGTTCACAGTACCGTCATTTCTTTTTTCATCTGTTTTAATATATAGTCTCTTTTAAATAGGCGGTTCCGGTTGCTGGTTCCAGTTCCGGTTATTCCCTGCTTCCTTTATTTTCTTTTAGAACCATATAGACCAATAATTTCCAGTTGCCTATAGAGTAACATGTAATAAAGGTATGTGTAGCAAAGGGACACGATTGGGCACATAGCGAAAATATATATATTCAGTCTACGTTCCGTGCAAGCATGTTTAGTTACAAGTACACTCAGTTGGATGCAATTTACGCAAGGCCGTATAGTGAAAGGTATTTTTTTGCTCTGGGGTTCCAAAAACCAACATATTGATCGATAAATATACATTATTAGTTTCTTTAGTCTCTTCAAAGTTCCAGAGAGGCATTAATGTCGTTGCATATCTTTAATACATTTTAAATCCATAGTACCTTCATTTCTGCCTTTATCCGTTTTACTATATATAAGTTTCGAAGACCAAGTCCAAGATCCGGTTTAAATGGACGGTTCTGATATATATATATATATAATTTTATATAAATATCTATTGGTTTATTGAAACGGCCTAATGTCTCCTTTGCCATCTTTAGCATTGTTCTAAAAGCGGCATGGAAACCCGCGGTTTTGTAATATAGCGAAGACCGAAATAAAAACCCACTCACCGAAAATTGTATATTTGGGCGACGGCATAAAATTGCTATAACCAAAATTGTGTAATGTGTACGAAAACGAGCGAGAGCAAATTGATCTTGCTCAAGTATCAATCCGATAACTAATTTGTACTTATTTATTTATAGATATCTTTATATTCTACGTGCGCGATATCAATTGCTCAATTTATACAAATCGCTCAATAACGAATTAACGACCGGTCTCGGGTTACGGACCAAAAATAACAAAGAATGTTGCGATTGTACGTACCGATTGAAAGGACAAATGACCCATCAAACATCTGAAGCGATTTTAGAAAATACGGTTGCCAATAAGCACTCTATTTTGATTCGACATGACAGAGAGCCCCTACAGCATCGTTGTCGAAACGGTTAATGTGTCGGAAAAGTTCGTCGGCATCGTTAATAAGAGGACGGACGTCAAAGTATTGTCGGCGGACATCGAAGAAGTGCAATTGACAGATTAACAACGTGAACAGCCGGATTCAGTGGCCACCGCGCATGTTGTCAACCAACGGTTCTACGTTCTAAGAGAGGTACTGATTTCCTCACAAAATGCCTGGATATATCTGTGGAAAATTCTTCACAAAATGAGCGCAAGACTTTCGAAAGGAGCAAAAGAACCTCTCAAGGATCCTCACGCTGACAATTGTCAACGGAGTCACAGCAACCATTGACGCAGCCAAACTCAACGGGAAGCTGCCTGACGTAATTCAGTATTTGCTGCAACTGATGTCGCAACGTTTTGAAGTGGCCGACATGCGTATGTTGGAAGGGTCATGGGGCCGGCGCGGCCAACCGACGCCTCCCGAACGCAAAACGATAGATATCCTCAAGCTCCGTCATTGTATTATGGATTGTCGCGCGCAGGAAACTAACAATCTTTACGATTTTCTGCAACTATTTTGTGGTGTCACAAAAACAAAACGCACTTGCCGCGAATTATCGATCTATTTCGGGATTTTAAAATACAAGTAGGATGGCAATGGACAGTTAGAGAGAAACAAAGCATTGCGCTTTATGCATGCAACAAAGATGCACTCCTTTTTCCAATTTTGATTGGAATCGCAACTTGTATCGTAGCATGGGCACTTGAACCGTCGAAAAAGTTACCATTTTGGAGCGCCGCCCACTCGCTATTTTTCTTTAATAGCAATGCGGCATCGCCTGCAAATTGCAATTCGACATCGCAAAGATGCCGGAAATCGAGCGCGAGGAGTACACTACGGTAGTTGACATCTACGATGATTTGAATCTCTCGCACCCAGACCTGGCAAGGAATTTCAAGTATATATATATATATAGTATATATAGTATAAAACATAGTTTAATATAAATATAGTATAGTATAATGTAAACATAGTATAGTATAAAACATTTATTTGCCGACAACAAAAAAGTGAATTTATTCAGTCAATCCGAATTGTATCGGACCGGGTAAACTAACGCCCCTGTCGGACGACCAAATACAAATGGCTTGAAATTGTATTTGTAACACAAATAAAGACACGATTGCTACTACCGGTTACATTGGCTGAATGTTTTTATTAATTACAGACTTAAGTGAACGGCCTAAAATTGTTTTTTCTTGCGAAGGGCTATATTGTCGAGATGGAAATATAGGACGCATAGCGGTATTTTCAGGTTGATTGCGTTAAACTTTCTTATTTGCATACTACGAAGTGGCACCGGATTCCACACCCCTCGTGCTTACTCACAGTCTCCGGTGAGTAGTATCTACTTGCGTTAATAAGTAATAAGTACTTGCGTTCCAATTGCCAACCGCATGGGGTTTGATATACTACCAGGCGATGCACGATATATTCTGCGTCCTATCGCTGTTAATAAAACGATTTCAAAAGGTGATGCAAACGCTTAAAGTGGTATTCATGCCCTTAAGCAAACTTGTACGTAGCCTGTCATTGAGACGAAATTTTTAAACTAAACATATATACTAAAACGCAATCTATTAACGAATTGGCAAGATTTGTTTCTTCGTGCTACGCAATCGTACCTTGAGAGCAGTCATCTATTGTTATCTACCAGTCAAAACCGATGAACGTTATGCAACTCGACTCTTAAGAGTTAACGGTAACCTGTGAACAAGTGCATTATTTTATTGCCGCACCTGTCCATTTCACTTTCAGGGGCCTGGCATTTTATGGTTAGAAAAAGAAAGCATAGAGCGGAGGTTCGACGTGGCTGCTTGGGTTTTGTATATCGAAAACGACATAGGATACATTTCACTTCTGCCCAAAAAGCTACATTGCCCGCAGCACCACAAACAGTATTTCAGCCGGCCAAAAGAGATATGAAATTTCAATGCTGATTTCGTATTAATTATAAATCTCAGCGACTCAACTATGGACGTTATCTGTAGCATTTACCACCCCGGAAACCATTGGCCATTCTGCACGACGAAGCAAAATTTCCAAACATACATTTGATGACATTCTCTAAGATATCTCAACGTCCAAAATCGTATAAAACTACTTAGTTCAAACTCTTCAATTCGAACATATGGCAAACCAAGCTAAATACAAAAAACTACTGACAACGAGCTGTATAGAAATACTACTGTTAGGGGAACTGCAAAAAGTTAAGAAATACGGTAGATGGTACGGTTTAAATATCACGTTCATTGAATGTGATTTAGGGTTTTTTATATCAACCAAGAATGTCGCAAATCTGATTGTGATCTGTTGGAGCTGCTTTGGTATTGCTTGCCATGAGTTCACTCGTGTATATGTCAAAGAACCTAATTGTAGAATTAGTTGGTATATAACAATATTTATACACCAATAGAAGATAATTTCACACCAAAGTCAAGCGTGAGCAGATCAGGGTATACGATGCTAGAATCGGTTATATCTGCGAGCGTATAAATTCATAAGAAGGAAGAATTTATATAAGTATCTGACCTCTCTAAACCCTGAAATTGCACCTCGGTATGTTTCGATGTGGGTCCCACCAGCGCTTCTGGGCAGCCCTAGAGGCATGGAAGAGACATAGAGTAACACATGGTGGAATATGGTAGTTCCCAGGTTTACGGACGGTTTGATAAGTAATAAAACGGTAAATCATCTGAAATATCCATTATATGTAAATATTATCGTTTTTCATAATTCTACCTTTTTAAAAATACTTCTTTACGTATATATTTGCCTGCATTATCTTTACCTGAACCGCAGATGTGGAGATTCTTTGCATTGAGATTTTGCGATCTTTTGAGATCTCACAACAGCGATTTAGAATTATAAGGCGACGTAACACATAATGATGCTTCGTGTTAAGCATATTTCTAAACATTAACTCGACCATTCCATACTCGTATCTAGCTGACTCAGTATCATATTTTTATTTAAGCGACGACAAACCTTAGTGTCGTCAGCGAATTTAAACAATTTCCCCCGACATAACTGTCAATGTCATTTATATAAAACAAGAAAAGTATGGGATCTATGATGGATCCCTGCGGAACCCCTCTGCTTACGTTCATCTCATTATATACTATTACAGCCATTGACCACTACAGAGTGATTACGATCAATCAAAAATGGACGGATCCAAGATAGCAGAGGATCTCGAATGCCAAATGTCTTCAGTTTACTTTTAAGCCTCCGTTGTGGCACTCGATCAAATGCCCTACGAAAGTCTGAGTAGATCACATGGCGATTACATAGCCTATCTTCACAGCACTCAACTATCCAGTCTACAAAATTTAGTAGCTGAAGTTCTGTGGAACTCTTTCGAAGGAACTTATATTGTGATTTGTGAAAAATGCTGTAACCAACAACATACTCACAAGCATACCAGTGGCGAAAATGTTTGCCATTAGTTTGTTTATAGTAGCCGTATCGCTATTCAGCCAATACATATTTACGGAGTTTTTTCTCTTATTAAACAACGAGAAAAACACAGCAAACAAGTTTGGTTATCTTCGTTATCACCGCATCATATTAACTGTCATCAAAAGAACACCATAGCGGGTCCAGTAGCATAAGAATTATGATTTTTTTCAGTAATCACGGGCATGTGCAGAAATAATTTAGGATCATTTTATAATGTTTGCAGGGCGTTTCTACTCGAACCGTACTAAGTGCTCCATACTAACTCCTGGTGAACGAGCTCACATGAGGCTCGATAGCGAACATGATTTATACCCCTACTATAGTTACGCTTATATCGTCTATGAGCTGTTGCTTGCACCACAATAGTCTACTAAGACCATCGATCCACGGGGCTCTGTGTATTTCCCTTACGCATGAATACTACTGGAACACCATGACGGTCAATAATTTGGCAAATAACGGAATGTATGATCCCCCACATGGTTTTGACATCAAATATGAGAAATATCGACGAGGGCGGTTTTCACAAAAGCATTTGCGTCCGAATCAGCGTTTTTCTAGATCTAGCAAAATCTACGAAGTTGCTAACATGGCACAGCTACAAATACGTTAAAAGTTACTGCAAAATGATTAGAACAATCAATTCCTGCAATTATCATAATACTGTCTAACATACGATCATCATCTGTGAACATTAGGTCTAGTGTATTGCGTTACCGAATAGTTGCCGTTATCCACTGGTGTAGAACCAGCAGTAGTAGACGCTGTCCATGAGGTGATCACACAGTGGTGGCCAAACGTTATCAATTGTCCAATTTACCTGCCCCAGGGTAAAATCGCAACAAGTAAGACTGTATCGAAACCATGTGAGCTAATTTTACTGATGATATTGTACAACTCACTATTCTGATCAGCATTATTCGAATGACCTCGATAGACACAGATAAGCAACATCGTCTTATTTTAGGCTAACGGGATAGAGCAATAAATGATGTCTTCATACCCAAAAGTATCAATTGTCGTAACGGTACCATTCCAGATTATTCGCTGAAATTCAAATATTAACT